>JAPMOQ010003811.1:132456-189886 GCA_026543055.1 Argiope trifasciata
ACAGCCTCACACATCCTCGTAGTCTCACATATCCTCACAGTCTCACACATCCTCATAGTCTCACATATCCTCACAGCCTCACACATACTCATAGTCTCACATATCCTCACAGTCTCACACATCCTCACAGACCATTGTACATAAAGAATCCACAATCAAGCCTGGAACATGAGTGGCTAAGCGGCTAGTAAATAAATTCTTCTCCAAGCAAAAGCTTTGTATTAAAATTAAATTAAGCTGCAAAAATAGAGATATTTTCCTTTATCTCTATCAATTATATTAAAAAAATCTTTACAATTATTTACATTTGTTTTTGCTTTTAACGACTTTTTCATCAACACTGCTACGATAAAAATTTCATTAGTAGCTGAACTAATTACGCTTTTAATTTATTGTATAATTTTATTTATTATAACTCCAAACACTTGTTATTCAATTACGAAGTTCAAAATTATTTGAGTGCAGGTACGTATTACTACCATCTCTTTTGCTTTATAAGATTAGAAATTCTGTAAGTATTAAGTATAGTTGTATTTCCTGTTATTATTTTGTCTGAAATTAAATTCATATCCAAAAAATGAGTCAATGCTCAGAATGGTGATGGGAAACTAGGGAATGAGAGCGCTAGTTCAAACAAATGGTCAATAATTCGAACTGCGGAATGTTTAAGATTTCAACTGGATCTCGAGTCATTTTTCGCACTATCCAAAACTAGTCAGAAGTATATGCGAAATTCAAGCAATACTGTTTCTAGACGGTCAGTGAAGAAGAGTGTGACATTTAAGCAGAGAAGAACATAATAAAGAAGTAGTATGAATTTATATACACTAACAGTAGATTAATATATGCGTTGGGTTGGTTAATAAATGCGAATAAGCGAATACCTCAGAGATCTGAAAAATGATCTGAAAAGTAGACAGATCTGCAAAAAATACATTTTGATGCATTTTTTATTACATGGGCTGTAATAATAATTTTAACACACCATAAATTTATTTATTTATGCATTGGCTTACATTTTTCAAATAAAAAAAATATTAATCGTGTCATTTGTTTTTGTTTTTTGTATTGTAACTCTCTTTCTCATATATGATTTAGGTTTTTTTTAAAGAAATGTTTTGATTAATAACAAATTGATAAAAGTTAATTTGATAAGGAGATTAAATAAGAGGAATATTCTAAAAAAATTTATATTTCCAATAAAAAAAAACAATTTCATACAAAAAATGTATTTTTCGAAAATTTCATCCTAAACAAAGTATATTTATATATATGCTTCAAAAGAAGAAAACGAATTTTTGTATCTAGCTAGTTACAATGCTTATACATTGTATGAGACATAAAAATATCATATAAGTAATTCGCTAGTATTTAAGTTCCGTATAATCGGACATAACTAAATCTATATAGAGTTTATTACAACTTTGAAAGTAAAATGTCAAATTCATGCAGACTTTCAAAGCAGCATTCTACATTCTGCAATTCTGTCTTATTTTTTTGGAAACAAGAATTTTATGTAAACTCCCGGAACATAAAACTTTTCAATTTGCATTGACTTTAAAGCAAAGACATATTCTAAAAGTGCAAACAGGAATAATCTTGCAGTTTACTGACGAGATCCGTTTCTCTTCAGATATTGACTACAGTTGTTAATGATTTTTTTTCTCGTCTACGACCGTTGTCAAGGTGACATGTAGGATTTCTAGGTTTACGACAAATTTTCCTGGAGAACAGAGGAATTTTAGTATCCTAGTAATTTTTCACTCGACGGAGCTTGACGAGTTTTCGAATACGCAGTAAAATTCGACCGGGCTATAAACACAGGTGACGGGGCAAAAGTTTATGCAATATGGCTATTTCCACGACAGTGTTTTCTTTGCTCCGTTTAGTGATGACTTTAGATTTTATGGCAAAAGTCAGCTTCGATTTCCTTGCTTTTTTTTGAGAGAGAGAGAGGAACGGGAAAAAATCCCTTTTTTTTCTCTTTCTTATTTTATTAGTATTCACCTCTGAGTTATAGCTGGAATTTTACAGTTGCAGACTTATGCGTGCAGCGTAAATATAATTTATATTTATTCTACATCTCTGACTTGTTTGACTATTGCTAGTAAAAAAAAATTAAGAAGTATCGACTTTATACTAGTTTTAAATCGATTATGCTATAAATATCCTTTTATTAGTTGGCTTAACTACCTGAATATTTTCTTGAAATTTATTGTTTGTCAAAAAATTTAAGTTTGAACACTTATTTCATAAAACTTTCTCAATTTTCTCCCATCTTCTTTCTGTTTAGCATATTTTAATATAAAATTTGCTTTAAAGTGGCAGATATATTAAAATAAATCAAGTGAATAATTTAATCATAGTAGAAAAACTATATGTGTGAGAATGAACAAGCTTTTTATTAAAATAAATATTTGCATTAATAAAATATTTGGTCTATAAGCTTGTTTATTCTAATATATAGTCTTAATATTTTTTTCGAAACAGTTAATTTTAAATCATTATTTTTCAACGCATTTATTGTAATTTGTATTCGAATAATTATTCGACATCAAATGTTTGTATTAATTTTTAAAAGACAATATTTGTATTGATAATTATTATTTGCTACATACCGAAGGGTAGCATAATATAAAATTCTAGGGTTAATATTTCTTTTATAGTGTTGGAGACTGATTTTATTTTTAAAATAGTTTATAAAATAATACTTAATTGAAATTCAACAGGCAGGTTGTCAATTGTATAAGTTTAAAAAAATTGTTTAATTCTTAAACTTTGTATATTGTCCTAAATTTTTGTCACAGTAGTTTGAAAATTCCTGAATAAATTATGAATATTTATTTGATAGAAAATAAATTCTGGTGTTGCAAATATTCTTTTTTTTTTTCATTTTTGTATTTTATTCCTTTTCTTAGCAAAATTGTATAAAAATACATTGCATATAATTTTTGCTCTAAAATTATTTTATTTCTTCCTAAGAATGGATGTTGCTTGATTCTGCACATTCATCCTTAAAATCTATTTCCGGAAAATTCTTTTGATTGAAATGGATTTTTGTGTTCTATATGAACGACGTTTACGAATATAAAATTCTGATTTATTCTCTATCTTTCTCTTCACATATTCACACGCACATTCACTCGCATAAGCACATACACGCACATATATACCCATGGCATATCATGCATTCCGATTCATTTAATTAGAATTTACGTCTTATTTAAGAAATTTGGCAGAGGAAAGTTTTTTATGTATATTAAGAGTATCATGTAAGATGTTATTAAAAATTAAAAAATCAGAATGATATTTAATATTTTTTTAAAAAAATGGTTTTGTTTATGCCACACAAAGTTAAAATAAATATGACTATCACCAGTTTAAATTCATTTTTTTATTAGAGAAAAGTTTCGGAATATCAATCATATTTTAGAATGGATTAAATTCGTAAATAGGAGAGAATTAAAAAATACCTGTCAGTTGAAGCTTCTGCCATAGACGGTTTTAAAATATATATTTGATTTTTAATATCAAGGGAGAATTAACTATTGAAGGCAATAAATTATTATTTTTGAATATCAGTTAGATAATTGTATTTAAAAGCTTATTATTACTGGAAATGAAGTGGAAAATAAAAGAACTGTTTTTGATTTTTTTAATAAAGAGAAAATATTTAAGATAAATGTTTAAAATACCATTGAAAAGTGATTAAAATTTTAATAATAGAAAACTGGATCAGTTTTCTTAAATCCTTGTTCTATAAGGATTAAGAAAGTGTTTGTTGAACAAAAATCATTTTTTTTTATTGTCGATTGGCAACAATCAAAAGCGTCATTGCGAACTTCTTTTTACAATTTCACTTAATTCAACATTTCTCTTAACTAATTAATGGTAATATTAAAAAATATTATTGCAATTTCCTGGGTTTAAGCCTGCTATTTTACTAAAACACTAATTCAGTCAAAAGAAATAATACTTAAAATATGCTAAGATGATAGAAGCTTTAATTGGGAGCTAAAACAGAGTTAATCTGTATAACTTGCTAGTGGAAATTATATACATATCTTCCAAAACTTTCTTCACAGCAATTTATAAAAACGTTTATTCATAGTTTGTCATGTGAACCTTTAGAATATGAAAAAATCGCATCTATAGATACAAAATAGCATAAAAACTATGTAAATGTAAATAAAAGAATCATCGTATTTCCACAAAATAGACATATAAATACGATTTAAAAGACTTTATAAAGAATCCTGCTCAAACTCTGAGGATATATTTTTAAAAATCGTAATTTAGCAAATTCTCGATTTTTTTAACGTAATCATCTTACTTTAATGGGAAACATAATATTCTTCCATATAATCTGCTTTAATTAGTATCATGAAATGTTCTATATGTTAATTTGTAATTAAATCAAAAAGTTTTATTAATTGCAAATAAATTCGAAATAATTATACCGGTATCACATCTTTAACTTAGCAAAACTGAATTTGATCTCTGTTTTCGGAAGTCATCAACCGTTTTTGATCTTTAATCACATTTTCAACGTCTCGAATAAATTTTTATCTTAGATTTTACATTAAAAAAATTTCGGTTTTAGAATCTTTTTTTTTTTTTTTTTTTTTTTTCATTTTTTAATCCATTCAATACTGAGAGTAAATTCAGTCATATGGAAGCATGGATAAACAACCTTCATCGCCTATATATCTTTAGATAGACATCTTCAATTAGGTTCTTTCAAGTATATGCTTTTTTTACGATAAGTAGAATGTTTCTGTTTTGATTAGGTAGGATATGAGCTTTTGAGAGCAAAAGTTTACACTTTTTCCGATTTTTATCACATTTTTGGTCCAATCAGTAAAAGTATAACCTTTAAGTCACATTTCTTATTTATATTATTTACTGCAAAGTTTTAACGTTTAAAATTCCCTTGGGATCTTTGAACGCCATAAGATTCAAGTTGATACCATATACTTCCAATGGAGTTGATATGCATTATGACAATTTTTACATGCATTTAGAATTTTTCGTACTCCAATATTAATCATTTTTAAATGAACTAATTTTTAAAAGCATAATATGATACAGTTATTCTGCATTAATTAACGTGATAAAGAATCATGTATTAAAACTTCACGAATTTTTATATACTAGTTTTAGAATCACTCTAAAAAGCTTCAATTTGCCCAGTTAGTCATTTGATAAGAAATTCCATAGAAATTTTGAATGGATAAAGCCGAAAAAAAAGAGCATAAATGAAAAAAAGCGTTGTTTTTCTAGTAGTTTTCATTCTTATATTGAATAAATTAGTTTTTTGCTATTATTTTTGATATGAATCCTTCAGATTTCCTTTTAATGAATTTTTTTGCCAGTTTTACAAACAGCAGAGCATTCGATGGAAGAATTTATGTTATTTAGTCATACTGTAGTTAGAATTTTGATGTCTTGTACATACAGTTTCCCCAAAGCAATGTTTTCGCAAGCTTCCATCTAACCTTCATCTTCCTCACTTTCAAAAATATTGGCTTTTGCACAGTAGTTCCTTTGGAAACATCGAATTTTTAAATTTCCTTTTTTATTGTTTTTTGATCTCTTGTATTGAATCGATAGAATAAAGAAAAGAATTGAATTATAAAATGCTTTCAAATAATATCATCTGTATATAGATGAAATCATATAAAATATCTTATTCATAGTTCATTTTTGATAAAATATACAAAACAGATAAAATAAGACTCTAGCTTTTATGCTGTTTTCTGTTTTTACAAACTAAAAAAAAAACTTTACAGTAGAAAATTTATTAAATTATTAAAAGCGCCAAAAGTTGTTTTTGGTGAAGGGTGAAAGTACGTGACCCGGGCTTCAAATGCACTACTTGTGTGGAAATTTAAGAACCAGGTCCCCATTCTTACGCTTTATTAGAGCCATGAATTTAAAGCACAGAAAATAAATGAAAACAAGCATTGTTTTTCTAGCAGTTTTCATTTTTATATTGAAGGAGTTCGTTCTCAGCTGTTATTTTTGTTTTCGCATAAAGTAAAATGAAATTTAAAGCCTTTATCTTCTAAATTTGTTAAATCCACTATTTATATTCTTCGAATAAAATATGTTTTACATTTGGACTCTCTGATTGGTTTATGTTTTATATAATCTAATTAAATATTATTTTCTATTTTCGGGACGTGTACTGTTTTGATACATATAATAGTTAGCAAATTATTTTAAATTACCATAAATTCTAGTCTGAAACAAACCAAAGTATTGAAATATTTATGAATAAATATTGCAAAGTGTCTCGAATTTATAAATGCGATATTTAATAGGATAATTCGAAACGCAGAACATGTATGCATAATTCTCAACACATATTCTCAAACTAAGTAGATTTTATATTCTTCAAATAAAATACATTTTAAATTTGGACTCTCTGATTGGTTTATTGATTATTTTTTATAATCTAATTAAATATTATTTTTCGTTTTCGGGGCCATTTTGATGCATTTAATAGTTCGAAAATTATTTAAAATTACCATAAATTCTAGTCACAAACTAAGTATTGCACAGTATTGTAAGATTTATGAATAAATATTGCAAAATGTCTTAATAATGTGTTTCAAATTTAAATATGCGATGTTTAATAATATAATTCGAAATGCAGAGCATATGTTAAATGATTAATATAGTAATTGAGATGCCATTTAAATATATTTTATACAGTGAATAACGATGTATATCAATTTATTTCTTATTTTCCTTATCTTAAGTCCATGCTACTTAATATAATTTTTTTAACTTTCCATATTCTACATTTTTTTATTTAATTATTGCGAACACGCATTCTAAAAAAATTCATTATCCTTTCTCTCATAAGCCTTGATCAAACCAATAAAATTCTATGGCACTTACGCCTTTCAAAAATACCTAAGATTCCCTTTTCTAGGTCGGCGCGTGTCAAATACATCCCTATCGGAATCTTGGACATTAAACTAAACTCAGTGGCACGACAACCCATGTAGGTCAAGGTCAACAGTGCCCATATGGGCTTTCTTGACTGAGGGCACTGGAGAGCGAGGCATTTGTCCTATTTAAGACGAGTTCCACGCCCACCCCCTTTCGACCCCTCTTTCGGTTTCCTGGGCTTCTTTGATGTTCCTTCTCTGCCCATTTTACCAACAAATTGTCGGTAGAATGTCCAGGCGTCAAAGGGGCCCAAAACACCCGCAAGAGGGGTCAGAAGGGGGAAAGAGTGGCTCGGTAGAATGTCCAGGCATCAAAGGGGCCCAATACACCCGCAGAAGTTGTCAGAAGGGGGAAAGAGTGGCTCCTCTGAAGCTTCTCCAGCCGTGTAACCAGCTCTTAAAGGGCCGTTCCTACTGCGCGTCCATCCGCAAACAAGCCACATGCTACCCTTTCAGACCCCTCTTGCGGTTTTCTGACTGTTTTGATGTTTGAACATTGTACCGACAAATTGTCGGTACATTGTTCAAACATCAAAGAAGCCCAGAAAACCGCAAGAGGAGTCTGAAGGGGGAAAGCATGGCATGTCCGAACTTTCTCCCGTCGTGTAACCGACCTTTTAAGCCGTGGTTACACAAAATGTCCATCCGTTCAGACGAGCCACGTGCTCCCCTTCGACACCTCTTGCGGTTTTCTGGGCTTCTTTGATGTTTGAACATTGTACCGACAATTTGTCGGCAAACTTCCCAGGCATCAAAGAAGCCCAGAAAACCGTAAGAAGGGTTGAAGGGAATGTTGAAAGAATCTTTGGCACAAAAAATGTTTTGTCAATATTTTCAATGTTTTTTAACCTTATTCTCGCCTATATCAGTCCAAGATTGATATTTGCTGCCTCAATACAAAAGGTGTTTCTTCACTTCAGGTGTTAACAACAGTTTTGGGACTAGTATTCTTGCCCATCTCCCTGCTTCAATAAGCTTTCGTCATATTGTTGATGAATCAACGTTACCACCAGTAGCTAATAATTTTAATAAATGTTTTAAGAGGGTGCATTTTACTATTTTTTTACCATAAATTTGTCTGTTGAATGGCGTTGTTTTTGTTTGCATCCATATTTACTCGTTTGTTTTAGAGAAATTGACCCAAACTTAATTTGCCGATTAATTATCTTCGAAACACTACATTTTTCAATTCCAACAACTACAGTAATATTCTTTACTGTCATTGAAGTATGCTAACTGAGTGTACCAATTTCATGATACTGATATACATTTTTAACTTGTGTTAGAACAGGACAATCGACCTTACAGCATCTGGAACGCAGTTGATGGTAAAATGCTCTATATGTGATGGTTACATGGTCAAACCAGTTTAGACAAGTTAAATAGAGCTTTTCTGTAAGAAACTGCAGTTGAAACTGGTTTGAGACAGAAAATTCAGAAGAAATAAAGAAATTTATAAAAAAAATTGAGTTTTTCCCAATTAATTTGTACAGTACTGCATAATAGAAAGAAATCTTTTTTTTAAATATAGTAATTCATAATAAGCACATTCGTTCATAATTGTTTCCAGACTACGATATAAATACATGTTAGTAATAAAACATCCATTTAATTATAATTATTTTTGTCTTCAAATAATTTCTATCATTACTGTGATACTGAAAATCAAATATGATTTTAAAACATATTATTAACCTTATTAATCAAAAAAAAAAAAAAAGACGCCATTCCCCTTTTCTGTATATTATGAGTTCCCAAGAGTTTTTTAAAATAAAAAATAAATAATTGCACTTATAAATAAATAAATAATAAATTTTCTTTTAATAATTTATATATAATATAAAAAAAATCGTTTCAGAAAAATGTATTTAATAATCCTATAATAAACACATTCCCTCATAATTGTTTTCCGACTAAAATATAAATTCGTATTAGTAATTAACTATTTAATTATAAAATTTATCTCCAGTTAATTAACAAAGCATTTAATAGTCTCATTAATTGCCCTGTTGCTTAAGGTTTTAATAATGAAGGAAAATAAGCAACTAATTATTGATTTAATCATTAAAGATCTTTCATTTTTTGAAAAGCTTCTATTTTCAACATCTTCTACAACCATTGTTTCACTTTCCTTTTTAGAGTAAATGGATTAAAAATTAATATGCTTACAGAAAAAAATGAATTGTCTGTGCTCAATATTTAGATTAGAAAGAAATCTGTTTTCTTTTACAGTAAAAAATTTGTAATCACTAGTTAATTATGATTTTAAAGACATATTTATAGAAGAATTAAAAGTACTTTTTCTTTTCATAAATCTCTAATGGAATATTTCAAATATTTTTCTTTTACAAAAAAACTTAATTTAGTTAATGGATACAAAATTCGATATTTTATTGTAAAAATCATTAAATATAAAATGTTTTCTAACCGCTTAATATTCTACGAATTAATATTTTTTATAAAATGAATAAGCTTTATAAACTTTTTCTTTTGCTGATCTAATGCAAGATATTTAGTAGGAGAAATTAAAATTATCCGCGATTAAATTACGTACATCCAGTACTAAATTTTTTTCATATTAAATTTATTTTTGATCTTCATTTTTGATCAACATGAGATTTGCTTAATAACTTCATTTTCATTATGATTTGAAAACTCAAAATCAGATTAGAAAATAATTTGCATTTAATGAATTCATTGTTTTAATTCCTTTCATAAAAACCTGTCATATTTTTAAATCATATTTTAAAGCTCCAAAGGAAACTGAAATGAATATAAACTACTTAATAACACTTGAAATGAATAAAAATTGGAATATGTATGTACGACTTTCAAAAAACTACAAATTATGACGAATCTTTGATTTACCTCAACAAATATTTGTAATTATTTAGAGATTTATTCGTAATTTAATTTTCAATTTTTAAAAATTATCAGAAAATTTTAAATTAAAACGTTATTTATTTATGGATTAAAAAAATATTTTCAGCATTGGTTTTGTGATTTTTTAAAAATAATATCAATCATCATTTAATATTATTATGATTATTAATTAGAATGATTATTAATTTAATAATGATTCATTGTGGTTATTAATATGAAAATTAATTATAATCTTTATTGGTTTTATAATCATTTAATATGATTATTTATTATGATCATTAACTTTATAATTACTCTTTATAATTCTTATTTTTATAATTACTAATTAAAATGAAATTTGGTTTTATAATTATTTAACATAATAATTAACTTTATGATTATAATTACTATAGAACCAAATGATTATTAGTTATCTACTAATTATCTATCCACAATAATTCTTAATTTTATGATTATTATAATTATAAAACCAAAGGATTATTAGTTATCTACTAATTATCTATTCATAATAAATATAAGTTATCTATTATTATTCTTAATTCTAAATAATTTAACAATAATTATTAAGCAATCATTTAAAATCAATCAATTAACTCTTTGCATTAATTACTTTAAACAATGGCTCCTATGTGGATTCTTGAAATGTAAACTATTTTCGCCTGGCGAAAAATTAATTTAAAAACATCGTATAAGTTCAATCCTTGAGTTTATTGGCGACGTCTGTTTAGCGAGAGATACTGACTTCCTTTTAATAATTCTTTTTTACCCTGCTCGTTGCCAAGGTAACATGTAGTGATTCTCGTTTACGACAAATTTCATGAAAGACTACTGAATTTTAGTGTCCTAGTAATTTTTCACTCGACGGAGCTTGACGAGTTTCCGAATACGCAGTAAAATTCGTCAGTATAGTAAACGCAGGTGGCGGATTCAAAAGTTTACGCAATATGGGTGTTTGCGCGACAATGTTTCCTCTGCAGTGTATGGGGATAACTTTATGACGGAGGTTGGTTCTATTTCTCTTTTTTATGAGAATGTAAGAAGATCCGTTTTCGGGTCAGCCTTTTCTTCTTTTGTCGAATCATTGGGAAGATTTTACTCTCACAAATTTAAGTGTACGATTCAAATAAGAATTATATATATATATATATATATTACAGTGTTCAGTTTGAAAGTTATATAGCGGTATGCTGTAAAATTATGTACAGCATTCTATAAGAAAGTTATTTTTCAATGCAGCCTAAAAAAATTATGTATCAGTATTCTACAAGAGAATGATATTGTAGCATACTATAAGCAAATTATATTGCAGTCCACTGTAAGCAAGCTATATTGTAGTGTAATGCAAAAATATATGCAATATTCTGTATATTGCGGTCCATCTACGGTAAAAGTATATGCAGCTTTTTGTAAGAAAGTTTCATTGCAGTGTTTTGTAAGAAAGTCATATTGCAGTGTACTGTAAGACATTTATATTGCCAATGAGAAAATTTGATTAAAATATATTAACGGGGCTCCTAGCTCCTGTAGGGGCTTATCTCCGTTCATGAGCGATTGCCGCTGATATGATGGTCAATAAACTGCCGTGATGTTCTGCAATTTACTTATATTGCAGTGTACTGTAAGAAACTTATATTGCAGTATACTGTAGGAAAGTTATATTGCAATGTACGGTAAAAAAGTTATATTGCAATGTACTGTAAAAAAGTTATATAGCAATGAACTGTAAGAAAGTTACATTGCAATATACGGCAGTAACTATATAATCAGCAAATTTTTATTCCGTAATATTTAGAAGTGCCAGAAAATGCCCCTACATAACATAACATATCATAATGCTATCATGTGCTATGGCGTCTATAACATCAAGTTATCTAACCAGTTAGATAGTAACATAATAGAAGGAAGGAAAGAAAAAAAATGAAAGAAAAAAGTCGACAAATCATCTAGGTATCTATATATAGAATCTCATTGGTGTCGAATCCTGCAATACTGTATTCAATTTTCAAGTAATTCAAGTAATAATAAGATGGAGGGATCAATAATGCTTAATCAAATGGTGACTATGGGTTGAACTTTCTGGAAAATGAGAATACTAACTAAAAAGAAAGGATTGATAAATTGAATAGAGAACATATGTGTGGCATGCTTCAGCAAATAAACCATCACTGTAGAGTCAGAAATCTGTAGCGTCCGTCTGGGTCTTATGGTTTCGGTTTCCTTCTTGAGAACTGCACTTTTAAACCACTTTTGACCACATTTGAAGTTATCATTTCGGCTGATTTTGACTGGCATTTTGGTCTCAGCTATTAGGTAGCCTTGAAGAGGTCTTGGTATTTGTGAATATGGTTTTCTATGGCGTGGATCGTAAAAGGGTATTCGATGCAACTCTCCAGTACCATTCTTCCTCGAGACTTGGTTCTGGCTTTGTCATGTGCCCTGAGAAAGTTAGTAAACTTTCATCCCTACAGAGAAATGTTTAAAATTTTAATACAGATCAATGTATAATTAATTAAATGTATTTGATTTTTGTTTTTATCAATAGAAATATCATTGCAAAAATATATCCCATAAATGACTCCCATATCATTTTAGAATTAAAAAATAATAATTTAAAACACTGTTTTCATTCAATTTATATTCATTAATTCGATCCTATAAAAATATGTGACATTGTATAATACATAATAGTATTTACGTGTGACTTAGTAAAGTAGAATTCAACTTTATGCGTTTTGAAAGGTCCGTGATTATAAAGAACTGATAAGTCAAAAGGTTTACTAAAAAGACATCACCTTTATTTATTCTCTATAAAGACACTATTTATTTTTCCAATTTGAAACTATGCAATAAGAAATGCAGAAGGAACCTAAAACTGTGAAATCATATACGAAAAAAAAGTTTATGGAGATTAAAATTTTATTTATGGTAAAAACAAAAATAAAGAAATGTCTCTAATTTACAATATTTCTCTGTCTTTGATATTAATTCTTATTTACAATAATATCCTGTTTGAAGAAATACAATGGGCATTTAGAGACTTATATAATCCTTTTATATCTCCAATACATGAGGCTTTAGATATTTTAGCTAGGGCATTCAATATAAATTTTAACACAAAGAAAAGAATTCATCCTTTTGACTTTTTGAAATTTGTAAGTAGACATTTCGTATTATATATCTCCTTAAAAAATCGCCTAAATTTTTCCAGAATTTCTATTTTTGTTTAGAACGCCGTTTTTATTTTAAACCAATGCAAAAGTTTAAGCCCTGCACATAAATACGGTAAACGGTCACATTGAAATTAAAAATGACTTTAAAATCTTACTTTTAGCCTCAATTATTTCTGTACGAATTTTTTATTAAAAATATTCTTACACTACTCTTCTTTTATCAGAAGGATTTTTTGCTTCAATTTTCCAGAAACTCTTCCCATTCCTCTTAGAATGCCTTATCTATTTTAAATCAATATAAAAGCTTAATCTCTGCACATCAATACAGTATCAAATTGAAATTAAAAATGACTTTAAGAACTTTCTTTTAGCCTCAATTATCTCTGTAAGTATTTTAGAAAAAAATTCCTATTCTGCTATTCTTTTATCAAAATAATTTTTTGCTTCATTTATTTTCCTTGGAGTTCAAGAATAAATAGCGAAACTCATTTCTCACGTCGTTTGAGGAGTTTTCTCCCTGGGGCAGAAACTCATCTATCAAGAAGAATCGATGCCGACATTATTAATTCCCAACGATGCACAAACGCATGCAAATCAGCATATGATCACGACATATCTTTCCTGCTTCATTAACATATCAATGGAATCATATTTCAGCAAGAACAGAGACTACCTTTCCTCCTTGTTCATGGCTTCCACGCAACAATTGGGAGCATGTTTCAGAATGCATAGTAATTTAAAATGTTTTAAGTAACCTTAGTTTTTAATTTGCATTAAAAATTAAATCTGAAGTTTAAGCAATTTCACTGGTGGTCGGGGAAAATAATTATTTTTTGGGACAATAGACATTTATGTGTTTGCTTGCAATCGAAGTGAATTTTACTCAACAATCAAAGATTAATCCGAAAGACCATGTCTTAGAAGATACTTGTTTCGACGATGCAGAAAATTGATATTGGTTCCAGATTTCTTAATTAAATGACATTTTCTCGTGACTTCATTCGAAAAAGGATAATTGATGTAAATTGAAGGCATACAGTTGAAGTCTTTAATAAAATGTTTTGAATTTTTTAATGTGTTTGAATATTAATTTTGTACTTCTATATGTATTTTCTACCTTAACCACTCATTTATTCTGGTATTTTTATTGTCTTTATTTTCACTCTATAATTGATTTATTTATATTATTTATTTTGATGGTATTACAATATTAATAGTACTTTCATTACAAAATCATGTGTAGAAATAATGATATTTTTATTTACAATACAAAAGAAAATATAAAAATAAATACGAATTACAACTGTACTGTACACCTCAGAGTGCATAATTTTATAAAAGCTTTATAATTCATAAGCAAAAGGAACATGAACACTATCAACAAACAATTAAAAAATATAACTACAAATAGCTTTAATTATGTATGCATTAATCACTTTTAATTTTTTCACATTTGATGTTAAAATATATTGAGAAATTGAATAAAATAAAATATAATGTATGAAGCCTGTACTAGGGAGAAATATGTCTATTCATTAGTAGCTAATTAAATAAAAATATCTTATAAATTCCATAAAAAACTACGAGGTAAGTATATTAATATCGCCTTATCTAGAAAAATGTATTTATTTTATTTACATGCTTCCCTATTCTTTAGCAAATGTTCTAAAGCAACCTCCCCTAAATGCTAATGTAGCAGCTAAATGCTAATGTAGCAGAGTGGCAACAGTAGTAGCGTTTTGATGGAATAAAAATACAGCGACTTGATTTAGTTTCGCTTACTTAAATTTCAAATATAATCTGAAATTATCATTCCGGAAAAATAATCTATATTAATAACCTATCTCAATGAGTTCCACATAACAGCGCTACAATATGTTCCCCGATGACGAGAACTCCGGAACTGTGAATAATACTTTTTTCTACCTATCGCCAAAAGCAACACTAACATCTCTCCTATCCAAAGGAGAATCCTGTTTTATCCTGATAAAAGATGCTGTATTGCCAGAAGTTTATTTCACAACCACAATGCACAGTTTTAACAATGATGAAATCTTTTATTCTTCCTTCATGATTGAATCTTCTTATCATGCTTCACTTTTTGGGAAAAAATCATTCTTTTTTATTATCTATTCAAATAATTTAACATTCCCCAAACAAATTGAAAAATAAGTTCCCATATAGCTTAAGTGTCTGTTTTGTAATAACATTTTCAAGGAAGAATGTCATTTATCACGATGTATCAGTGCTGACCTTATTAATTCGGAAACTGTATAGCAGTCCACAAATTAGCATATTCAACAGACAGCCATCTATTTACATATCAATGTCTTTAAATTTCACGTTGCATAAAAGACTACACTTGTCTGTGTCAAACGATAAATGCGTCTTTTCAACAGCAATCGAAAACATATTTTTATTTCTCGGTTTAAATTGATTAAAATTAACTTTTATTTCCATTAAAAAGAAACATTCCCAAAAAATAAGTAATATCAATATGCCTTGGAGAGAACGCATTTCTTTTCAAGGTTAATTCAGAATTTCTTTTTCATTAAACCAGAAGTTTTCGTATAAAAGAATTAGTTAATGAGTATAAACTTTATTTGAAACTACGTCTCAATGAAATGAATAAAAAGGAAGGGACTTAAGATTTATTTCCAGATCATTTATATTTATTTGAATTGAATAAATTGTAATTTTTTACTATAATTTATGATTTTTTTTAAAAAATTTCTGAGGAATTTATATTTAATATGAAGTTAAATGAACGATATAATTTTAACAACAAAAACTGCTGATTATGTTTAGTAGAAACATATGGAATCCATTGAAAACATATATTTTTGCTAAAAAATGGCATTTTTCAAAAATTATTTCATTGGATAGACCATCTTTGAATTATCCCAAATAGGTTTCTACTTTGATTAGAAATCAATATATTAATGTTTCCTTAATGATAAGTAAATCAGAAGTGGACATTTAAATAATGGGAAGTACAGATTTAAAGAGTCATGATATCAAAAATTTATATCAACACAAATTTAGTTTTAAGTAAGGAAAATAATTTGAACAGAAAAACACAAAATGTTGACTGAGTTTTAGAATTTTGTACCTAAATATGTCTTTGTTGAGCTCTGAATCCCCAGATTAGGGGTATTTATGTGTGTAATACATTTTAACGAAGAGTTTAAAGAATAACAGAATATCCTTAAGGTTGTTTGAGTGTACTCTAATGTAAATTTGGTTAGAGCATTTGCTGAGCTTGACAAAAACAGAAGAAATTAATCTCAGCAGCATTCACTGCTCAGTGCAAAAATCGCCAGAAAACATTTAAAGACTAAAAAAGTAAAATTATTAAAACATGAATCATAAGGACGTATAACCTATAAATATGGCGAATTTTAAGTATATTCGCCCATTATCTATTATTAAAACAAATTACTGTATTCTTTAAATGCATTTTTCTCAAAACTGATTTTTACTCATTAAAAATCAAATAACTCAAAATATAATAATCGTATAACTATGAATTTTGATGGACTTTGTCTTTATACTGTTTTCTAGGTAATAAGCTAAAAGAATTTGGATCTAGAGAATAGTTTTTAGTTTAAAGCTTATTATTTGAATAATATTGCAATAAAAATGTCATGATAATTCTAATACTAAAAATGTCATGATAATTATCCGACTGACAGTAAAAATGTTATTTATTTTGAGAAAAATATGATTGTAGTCATTTACCAAGAGAAAACTATGTATTTTATTTGGTATGGATGAAAATAATAGTTTTTTGTATAGCCAATTTGAAGTTTTATAAAAATTTGCTTGACATTATGTTATTAAATACCAATTTCCAAAACGGTTTAATGCTTATTTTAAATATTTATATCCAATTTTGAATAATCCTAAACCCAGAAATATAATTAAAGCTTTGTATATAAAGCACTATGTTTTTCTAAATAAGTGCTCCCAACATTGTTCCGGATTAAATATTTATGATAATATGATGATGAATTGCATTAATATTTTTTTATATAAATAGATTTCAAATTAGTTTTTAACGTGGTTTAAGTATTTAATGAAAGTAATTATAAAATTAATTTTAGAAATTCAGCATTATGGTAATCAATTTCATTCAAAGAAATTCACATAGCGTATATTCCATTTTGATTAATATAATTGCTTCAGGATGTTCGGCATAACTTCTGAAACTATGATTAATCAAACAGTGTATTTATATGAATCTGATATAATTTGTTAATTCTGAAACTATTATGACTTTCAAAATATTACATATAAAATTTTAAAAATGGCTTTAAAATAAAATTGTTTTAGGGTATTTTCATTATTTTTATTTTGTTTTAAAGTAGATATTTTCTGGAAAGATTATATGACTACAAAAATAAAAATATTCATTTACTCACTTTCACTAATATTCGTATTCTTTAAATCTCCTCTGTAGTTATATAATCTATGTCAAGATTATATGACTACAGAAATTAAAACATTCATTTACTCTTGTTCATTAAAATTCGTATTCTTAAAATCCCTGCAATTTGTTCGAATCTTTTCCCCAACATTATGAAATATATTGAAGATCAAAACTTGTTATGGTATGGCAAAGTGCCAGTAGATATTTTAGCGAATGGGACGTGACGTGACAAGGGCTTGAAATGCTCCTCTTGTTTGGGATTTGGAGGACAAATTTCTTGTTTTCTCTCTATCCAAGAACCATGAATTCAAAATGGAGAACATGGATGCTAGCAAATATTGTTTTCGAAAGAAATTCTCAGTCTTTTATTAGAGAATGTCCTTCTCTGTTTTCCTATTATTGTTCGTGTAAAGAAAAAGAAGTTTATAATTATTTCCTCCAATTCAGATAGAAATCTCTATACTTTCTTTGAGAGAAAAACTTTTTTTTTCTGACATAAAGAAAATAAAATCGCCTTTCAATATCCAAAAGGTCAGCCAGTTTATTTTTCTGCAAGTTCTAGGCATCATAGCTGTGGTAAATAAAAAAATATTATATTGTAAACTCGTTTATTTCTGGGTAATTTTTTTTATCACACTAACTTTAGAAAAGCTGAACATTAAGCAATATCTCCTTGTATCCTTTTTCCAGAATGATAAATTCTTGTATCGATATCTTTTATTATTTTTTTTGCATAATGCATTATCCCTATTGCCCAAAAGTTACATATGAAATATTGTTTTGTTCCTTTCTTTGGCTTTATCTCCTTATAATAATAGTGTAAATTTTGATCAAAAAAAGTAAATTAGGTAATTTAAATTTTAAAAAAAATTCTAGAGTATTACGTGCAAACATTTATTTATTAAACCATTTATGTCTGTGTAAGTTTTTAATTACACAAACTTTAGAAGAATTTGACATTAAGCAATTTCTCTACAATTTTTGTATACTTTTTCCTGGATGATAACTTCTCGTAACGTTACCTCCTATCACTTTTTTTTTTTTGCATAATGCATTATCTCTATCACTCAAAGTTAACATACGAAATATGATTTTGTTCCTTTCTTTGGTTTTGCTTTCTTTTAATGGATAGTAAATTTTAACCTAAAAAGTTGTAATAATAAAGTAAATTAGGAAAAAAAGTAAAATAGGAAAAAATAAAGTAAAAAGTAAAAATTAAAATAGTAAATTTAAATTTAAAAAAAATTCTAGAGTATAATGTGCAATTAAAAAAATTCTGCTATTTAGTATGTTTAATAATTGTGTATTTTTTAATAAATTATTCTTATTAGAAAACGATGAATAATAAGACTTTCTGATTGATATGTGATAAATACAACTTTCATTTGTCGCTATAGTTAAATTAATGCTCTATAAATAAAAGAAAGAATCATGGGAAATATTCATTTAAATTTTTATGTTACGGAATACAATTTATAATATTCTATAAAAGAAATACCACATTTATACGCCCCCACACAAAAGAATGTCTGCAAGTAAACTTATTAAATCATCATGTATTTCTAAATTTTTGACAATAATTTGCTTTCTATAATTGCTCTTATTACAAAATGAGCTGAAATAGGATGCAATGTTATAGTTATGTTATAAAAATTATTAAATATAGAAATTAGTTAAATAAATCACACATATTTAAAAAACTTTTTAGTGTACAACATTTGCATTAACCTGCATTTCGAAATAGCATTCTCTATCTTATGTTACAAGAATTTAATGCTTATTTTGCTATTATGTTTCTGAGTTTTTAAAAGGAAATAGGATAAGACAAATTACTCTTTTGATGCTTGGTGGCTTTTCTGTTATCAGAAGCATTATTTTTCCTACGATCGGTATTACAGTAATTGTGTATCTTCTCTGTATATACACATTGAAATATATTTTCACTCAGAAACTTATGTAATTATAATACCCTTAACACTTAATCTGTATTGACAGTAGGTATTTATTTCTTATAACAGCAAAATACATGTTTTGACCATCTCTTAATGGATGAATTATAGGATTATCAGTAATGAATTAAATGAAGCCTGAAAGCATTCTTAACAAAATGTCAGAAATACTGAATTAGCTCAGTGTAATAAATATTTATAAAATCTGCTTGTTACTTTTTATGAATATTTTAAAATGAACTAAAGAAAATTATTATTGTATATAGAAATATTATTCTCAGATCAAGTCCCTAAGATATAATGAGAAAACTTTTACAAATATATTCTTAGAATCAATGCGTTCTTATAAAATAAATATTTAATAGATTCGATGTGGTGAAAGATCCATAAAGTTAAAAAAAAATTCTGCTGAAATTAACACTGATTTTAACTAAACTATTTAATTTATTTTAACTACCAGATAAAATTTTGAGAAAGCGAAAATGAAATATGCACAGGTCTGTATCCCTTCAACAGATGCGATATTATTCTGATTTTCAAATAAGTATAAAAAATTGAATTTTAATTTCATTTGAATCTATGAAGTTAAACCCTACCTTCGTTTTGGCATTGAATTATGGCAAATTTAAATTTTAAGAACTGCTTAATGTTTGATTACAGCCTGCATACTTTCCATTAATATTTGCTAGTAGACTCTGACAAGTAGTAAATTAATCAAGGATTAATCATTGGCAAAAATTTTATTCCATATCTTGTGTCATACCACCTAAGTGGCTCTATCAGCAAGATATTATTAAACCAAATGAACTCATGAAGCAAAATTTTATTTACTTTATACCATTCTTTTCATTGTATTGTGCATTTTCCTATTTCCAATGTTTCTATCTTTATACATCAAGTTATATTACAGAAAATACCAGTAGTATCTGAAGTTGGATATACTGAAAGTTATCATTATTTTCTTGATTTTAAAATGAAACTTGAATTGTAAGTATAAAAAAATTAAACACTTATAAAATTCTTGTCTTATCCTGAAAACCTCTCAATAAAGAAATGAAAAATATTTGAATAAAATATTATTAACAACGATAACCATTTGAGTTTCTCATAAACTTAGAAGCATTTTGTGGCATGATATTTTCCGAATTATTGAGGAGAAAAACCTAAATTTCACTTATTTTTTTTTTTAAAATTGCTTATTAATTATTATTAAAAATCCGATAAAGATTTAACTATTGATCGAAAATGCACATTTCTTTTTTTCCAAACTAAATATGTTCCATGTACAGTATTTTTAGACTAAACTAATTGCCCCGTACAGTACTAACACACTCAGATTGATAGGTTTTTAGATTTGAAATTTAAATGCAATGCTTAACATACTGAAATTTTTTGTTGATAAACATATTTCATATTTCATTTAATTTTATAACATAATCATGTTTCCATCAATCATGAGTTATTTACTAACATTTCAACAGTGTTTGCCAATATAATTAACAGGAGTCTTTAGCTCGATGAATAAAAAATTAGTAGGTTTAAAACTGGTTTTTCTTAGAAAGTTTTCAAAAATTTCAGAATTCCAGAAGAGAATGATGGTTACAAAATAACAACACATAACGATGGCTGCAAAGATGCAATGGTCGCCTAATGATAGATTTTATTATTTCTTGGAAAAGTCAAGTATTTTCAATACTACTAACTACTCATGGGAACAATTCACTTATATTGTTCATGCAAATGTAGCTTGAAGCCAAACTTGGCTTTCTTAAAATTACAGCAACCCCATTTACTCATTCTTTTCAGGGGTTCATTAGAACGTCGACCCGCATTGGCACCAACCACCTGCAGAAACTTACATAAAGCCGTGGTTACATGACTTGTCCATCCATCAGACGAGACACGTGCTTCCCTTTCGACCCCTCTTGCGATTTTTTGATTTTCTTTGATGCCTGTCAACTCTACGGAAAATTTGTCGGTAAACTACCCAAGCATCAAAGGAAACCGCAAAGGTTTAACAAAGCTTACCGCAATCAGTCATGTGCTATGAACTAACCGCAAAAAGGAGTGTGTATGTATTTCTAAAAAGAGACGTTAAGCTAAAGACACAGTCTCACTTCAAATCACCACATATATAATAATTTATTTAAGTGTATATGTAAGACTGATTATTAATTAGTGAGCTATAACTCACGTTAGGCAAACTCTATGATCATTTTCATTCACGTGCTTTTGTTTCTCATTCACTTAATTCTATATTTGAGTTTTCTCTTTAGTTAAAAATGTTAGCATGTTCAAAGTTCCAAAAATCTGAAGAAAAAAAAACGTGTACAAATAATATGCCTTGCCAAAATTAGTCGATTATTCACTAATATATGAGTATTAATAGAGTGAACTAGTTCATCATCAAAAGCAATGAAGTGCACTTTTGTTACTAAGATATAAAATGCAGTATTCTTTTTGATTTGGCAGATATGTTTAAAATCATTTTAGTAGTTAAAACTCGTGTAAAGTGATCATTAATTTTGGCATGTCTAAAGGGCCGGTTACAAAATCTGCAACCGTCTATAGACCAGCCACGTGCTGCTCTTGGGCCCCTCTTGCAGCTTTATGGTTTTCTTTGATGCCTGCCGATTTTACCGACAATTTGCGGTAAATTGTCCGAGCATCAAAGAGCCGAGAAAACCGCAAGAGGTATCAAAGGGGAAAAGCATCCTCGTGGCTATTGGGAAGTGGGGTACTCCAGTGGGTCGGATGTCTGATTTATGACCAAATCTGTGAGGCGGCAGGTCGTGTAACCACGGCTTAAGAAAACAGTACAATAATAATTGGGAAAATACCAGTACAATAATAATTGGGAAAATACCAGTACAATAATAATGTTGGCGTGTCTAGGTATAAAATGTACAATAATAATTGGGAACAATATTATTGTTATTTTTTGTTCCGGATTCTGTGATTTTTCATTTTAAAATCATTATTAATTCCGTTTATCCAGAAAGTTAATTATGATTACTTATTATAAAAAATATTTTTCTTCTTGGGATTATTAAAGTTTCTTCCTACTTTAAAAATGCTGATAAACAGTTGCAGCATAAAATGATATGCTCAAATTTTACACTCATTTTTAAAGTCTGAATTTCATATTTTTGTTCCAGAAGTATCTCAGAAATAAATAAATCTAAATCTTCAAAAGCTGCTAACAAAAAAAAACTTTACAATGAACATAAAATACAGTATGTGATAAAAAGTATTTATTAATTAACTCTTATTTTAGAAACTGTTGAATTTTCTTCTATATTTATCTCCCTGCATAATCACCTCTTTTAATGCACAAGAGTTTCATTTCCATGCATTACTAAAAAGAAAAGTTTGAAATATTCCATTAGCATCCCACTGATTAAGTATATTTCCGACTTTTATATCTCCCTCTGAGCTCATTAGTAAAGGCGACAATTCATGATAATAAAACTTTTACTGTAAAAGGAAACAAATTTCAGTCTACGATAAGGATTAAAAGTTAATTGGTAACAGGAACTGTATAATTTTTTTGTCAAGTTTTTAATGAAAACAAGATAAACCATTGTTAAAAAGTTTTTCACGGAATGAAAAAAAAATTCCTAAAGCAAACTAAATAACTTTAATTATTAAAACTGTAATTTTTTATCTTATAATTAGCTAAAAATAACCTTAGAAATATAACAATATGAGAGACAGCAACATACTATAAAAGCATCCTAACAAAGTATGTTATTTGCACTGGAAATTTATTTTAAAATAAACTATTAAAGGAAATAATACTTAAATAAATTATTAAATAATTATGGCATAGTTTTATTCTTATTTATTTTAGATATTTACTAGATTTGTTCTACATATATTTTTCAAAAAGGCTCTATTATTGAATATCTTTATCTTAGTATTTAAATTAGTACCTACAAATAAATTTATATTGTTGATAATTTTAACACCGGAAACTGTAACTTATATACATTCATTACGGATGACAACAAATTACAATTAATCAACTAATATTATACCATTAAAATACAATTTAAAAATTTTGCTAATAAAGTAACTCTTTTTAGATTTAAATTAAATTTATAATAGCATTCTTTCTAACTTCTATAGTAAGATGGAAAAATTATAATATCCACCCAAACCAATTAATTGTCTTTAAATCTCAAGCTGTAATATTTCTTTCTTGAATTCAATCATAATTATCTTAGAAAAAGAACAATAAACTAGACAACTACATATCAAAGTAGTATATCATGAAAGTTTCAAAACAAAATAATTTATTGGCAGTAAAAATTTATTTTGAAAGAAACAATTAAAAGAGAAAGTATTAAAAGAAATTTTGCTTGCCATATAATTACCACATAATTGTGTTCTTAATAATTTTAATATGTGATAGATTCTTTATATATATATAAAAATGCTCCATTAATGAAGAAATATATGTTAAAATTTAAATTAATGCCTAAAACGCATTTGGATAGTTGATAATACTGACACATGAAACTATAACTTACATATAATATTGCCGCATAATGCACATTCAACATGAGCACAGTGACAGAATGCTTAAAACACGTGATCTAAACCCAAAGTTTGTGGGTTCGATGCTCGCTATGGATTTTGTGTCCAAGGTATGGATTTTTATTTTGTTTCCTTATGTTCTCTAACATTCTAGACCTTTCTTTGTTATGTAAATTAGTTGTTTCTAGAATATTCTGTTTTTGTATAAAAGTTCATACCCTCTAGTCGTGGGCAACTTCTCAACCTTGTAAAATTGCAAGTCGCTACTTTCCTTCAATAAATTTGTTTGTTAGTTTAAAGCTGACGGTGTGTTTATTAAGATCTTCGTGATAATTTCATCAACAAATGTATATTGATTAATTAATATTATGCAATCAAAATGCAAATAATTTAATACATTTGCTTACATATATCTTTTTAGAATTAAACATTTAGAGACTCTTCCCTACTGCTGTAAAAATAATATTTTTCGAAATTTCATAATCCAATAAAGGGAGAAAAAGCATTTTATTTCTTAATATATTTGTAATGCATCATTTGCTTAGTTGATTTTTAAATATATAAACAGTTTCCCTTAGCTCTCTTAAGGAAATCCTCAAGCAACGAGCATTGCTTGTAATATAATTGGAAATACACCTTTAAGCAAATCATATTTCTCTTTTGTAACGTAGACACTTTAAGTTAACATAATGCTCCTTTTCCGTTTTTACTGTCTGATGAGGAATAAAGGTAGGATTTTTAGTGTATCAGGATACAACATTGGTCCTGTTGAATTTACAAGAGAATTATTTGAAAATTTAATAATTATCTTGACGTACAAGATAATTATTAAATTCTTAGCTGCTAGACAGAATATTGTTGCAAAGCCATTAGGTTTAAAAGGTGTAAAAGTACAAGGTGCAACTTAAGATTTCATAAAACATAATTTTCAAACTTTCTTTACTTGAAAATTATTTTTGAGTACAAAAATATATATTTTTTGAGGCAGTATACGAGTGAAATATTTTTTAGCTTGTTTAAAACTATGAAATTCATACATTTTCTATAGACAGTTATTTGATTTTTTGTTAATGAAATTATTTCTTCTTTTACTGACTGGTGTGTTTAATGTTGGGATGTAATAGACAAAATTTTTTTTGATTAAATAACTGAAAACCGATATAGGCTTATAGCTTTTTATTTAATGTACGAATGTGAAAAAAATTCCAGAAAAGAGTTTCAAAGGCTAATCACCTCCCTTTGAAATGACAGACTATTGTAACGTCTTGATCTGGTCCGATCAAATGAAGGGTAGCGTTTTACAATTAAGTACTTTATTTACAGCTTTAAGTAACAGACAAAAAATACTATTTATCATTTAGGTTAAATAAAATGTCCAAGCGGAACACCACAAGAATAGTTCTTTCTTAGTTCAAGTTTCTTAATAGTTCGAGATCTTTCGGAGAAGCTCATGAGAAAGTTAACCAGTCGTCTAGTCTAGCGCAGGTACCGGGATTAGTTCCAGGAATCCACCGAATTCCTCGGTGGAATCTTCTCTCAAACGCTCAGTCTAGTTCCCAGCTCTCCAAAAAACCTCCTTTTTTCTCTCTTCCTTCGACCTTCCATCCTTTTCCTTCGAATCCCCATTGGAGCATTTGGGCTGGTGATTCACCAATTGTCGTTCAGCAAAATTTCGATGGTCTACCGTTGACCGCAGGAATGTTCATGGAATGTTCCCTACGGGAAACAAAGCAGGTTGCACATTTGGTAGAAGACACGATTAGTGCATGGGTGTTCCTTTATCTCATCTCCCTCTAAAGTGCTAGATGTCCGTTCTTAGAAGGAGGGTTCTCCACCTGTCCATCTGTAGGTAATTAAATCGCCATGAAACCTAGACATTGAGGAGTCCAGTCTGGAATTGGCAATTATGGAGCGTGCGAAAAAAAAAACGACCATGATCAGGCCAGGAAGAAGTTGAATCGTTACACTATCATAGCAGTTTCATCAGGTGCACCTATTATGTAGTTTCTTTTAAAGAATAGTGATTTCACAGATAATATAATGCATTTTTTTCTTGGTCTACTACTCCATATTACTGAATTTACACCGAAGAGCCATTACATTATGGCCACCCTGCTCATAACATGTAGGACCACCTTTAGCCCTCAAAACTGCTCGCACCCGCCGTGGCATTGATTCCACAAGGTACCGATAGGTAGTCTGAGGAATCTGGTACCAAGCGCTCACCAACTGGTCCTGCAATTCCCTCATATTGCGAGGGGGTAACTTGGCAGACATGACTTGAAAGTCACTGGAATGTTCCTCAAACCAATCCATGACGATTCGACCCTTATGACATGGGGCATTATCCTGTTGGTACACGCCATCCCCCGCAGGAAACACTTTTGCCATGAATGGGTGAACCTGGTCTGCAACCATGTTCACTTACCTTCCAGACGTCAAGGATTGTTCTATGGTTTTTATGGGTCCTAATGTGCTCCATGAAAACATTTCCCACACCATAATACCCCACCACCGGCTTGTCTCCGTCCAATTGTGCATCCAGAAGCAAGGGATTCATTTGAAAATTGGCGTATTCTCACACGCCCGTAGAGGGGATGGACCAGAAAACGTGATTTGTCGGACCATGCAACCTTCTTCCATTCCTCTGGTGTCCAATTCCGACGTTTCTTGGCCCATAGCAGACGCATCTGGCGATGACGTTCCGTTAGGGCAGGAACATGCTTCGGCCTCCGGCAGCGTAGGCCCATACGCAGCAATGTACGCTGCACAGTGTGTTGAGAAACACTGCCTGGTTCACCACTATTGTAGCTGGTGGGGATTCCGGCTGTTGTAGCCCTTCGGTCACGGCGAACAATGCGTAGCAATCTCCGCTCTCCTCTGGAATCAATGCGCCGTGGACGACATACTTTTGGCCGGCGACTTGTTTCACCATCCCTGCACCATCTTTAATATGTGCTCACAACTGCACGTGAACAGCCCACTAAACGCGCCGTTTCTGATATTGATGTTCCAAGTCACCGAGTCATAAAGATTTGACCTTTATCAAAGTCTGATAAATCGGCTGCTTTTCCCATTATGTCGCTAATCGCACTATGTTTAGAAAGACACTGCATACCCGTTTTATATATTCCAATATAAACCACGCACTCCACTGGGCGAGCCCATTCTCATAGATGGAGGATGGTCATAATGTAATGGCTCTTCGGTGTATATTCATAAATGCTAAAGTGTATATATATTTTTCTTTGTCTCCTTAAAAAATCCCCCGTAAATTAAAAACTAATTTTCGCCAGAAAGATTATACATTTTAGATCTCATCATTAATCTAGGATGCAGGGTACAATATTTGTCCCGATGAATTTAGGCATAAAGAATTTCTTTCTTCAAATGAAGTTTATTGTTTTAAATTAAACCCACAACTACTTAAAAAGGCAATTATACAGCTAAAAAATTAAAGAGAAAGAAGAATAGGAAACAAGGAAAAATAGTGACCGATCGTACCTGAGCTATCCAACATTTGCCCACAGTGCAACTGAAGACAACAGATTCTGTGCAAAATGATAGGAAACTAATTTAAAAGAGGAAAACGAAGTATGTTGCAAGAAAAAAATGAAACATCGTTATTTGAAGGGAGAGTTAATTAATGAAGAATTAATTAAGGCTTTCTTAGAAAATAATTGCCACATTTGTGTCTTTCTGTCATCTTATTAAAATTACTATGATATCTTTTACTTTCTTAAACATATGACCACTTTAAAAAAAGTCCTTTTTTTGAAGAAATTAAGATTTTTTCAATTTTATTCTTAATGTTTGATCTGTTTTTTATGAAAGTGTTTGAGTTTAATTTAGATGTCTGTTTTTTGAGAAATCATATATATTTTTCTTATTTCCATCTACTTACGTTTTGATACTGGTTTGTATATTTTGATATTTAATTTTTCAAGTTCTATCCTTTTGAACATTTGAATAAACAATATGTAAAGGTAGTGTTCTCTTACGAAAATCTAATACTATAATACGAGGAATGGTTGCCAAGTCGAAAATCGCCCCAGAATTAATAAACTCCGGTAAACTTGGGGGGCTGGGGTTTTTGGCCACGAGGAATCGATTGACGCCGGTTTTCAAGCGCTACGGTAGAGCAGCTCGGAGTTACAGATAGGATATTTTCTAACTTTATTAGTTCGCCATAATGGCTACTTAAATTTTCAAGCGGTAACGTGCTGCCATCTATAGCCAATATGGCGAACTAATAAAGTTTTGTTTATGCTGTTATAGGTTTATAATATGTTTCTTATGTATGTGTATATGTTTGGTTTTTCTAAATAAATTTGTCAAAAATATTGAACTTCCACACACTTCAATCTTTACCTTTGTATAGAATAGTTTCCTTTCCAAACTCTAACTTTGTTTAGAATAGTTTACAATGGTGCACTTTAACCGGTTATCTTTTCACCAATGGTTTCACAAATTTTCTTATGGCATATATTGTTTTGATAAATCACAATTGAAAATTTAAATCTTCGAATTAGCTTCGATACCTGTTTTCTCCGAGCGGAGCTCGGTCACCCGCTGGTTCTCATAAAGTACGATACTTGTTTTCTGTTTAAATTTGGTACAATATTTTCTCAATATGGGTTGCAATTCTTGAGCTAAAGAATATATGAATTATACATATAGAAGGATTATATAGTTTTTTCAATGATTTGAAATGTCAGTCATAAAAGAAAATTTCCTATTATTTATCATTTGAAACCCAATATTTAAAAACTGTTTAGTTCTCTTTAATTCAGGAGCTGCATAATATATATTTCATAAGCTATTTGCAAATTTTTTAGCAAATCATTTGTTATCCCTGTAAATAAGAGGGTTATTGCTTTATAATGCTTTTTTTAGCCAAAAATGTCCATTTACGCAATTTAAGAAAAAGGTCTCTTAACTAATATATTTTATTTTCACAGGTGTCTTGCAATCTTTTTTATTCAAAAATATAACTATTTTAAAGCCTTTTTCACAAATTATATCCCGAAACTACTTCTATACGTTAACATTTTTACATATGGAAGATATTAGGAACAAAGAAAAACAAAAAAGTATGACATAAAAATTTAAAATAATTAATTATATGGTATCATTAATGCTCAGAACCAGCACACTAATAATATTGATTGAATATCAAGATCATAGTGAGTTCAAGATTAATTTACAAAAATGTAGATGAATTGTATTATAGATGATGAATTAAAAACTTAAATGTTAGAAGTAACGTGCTTTTAAATATTAAAGGCATTTTAGTAAACTATTTAAAAAGAACATCCCTATACTATTACCATTAATTAATATTTAACTTTTGCAAAGTCTGGTAAATAGCGTTAATGATGACCAAATAATGATTGAAAATCTTCATTTTTTTCTTTTTATTTAAACTATGCCTTAAGTATACAAACAAAATTAAAAACTTATACTGCGTAAAAAATTTTGAATTCAAAAAACAAAAGTTTTGATATTAAAAAATAATTATTTTATTTAAACTTGTTGTTTGGAATTGCCTAATTTTCTTCATTTTGAAAACCTAAATATTATTTTAGTCAACCCAAATCAGAATGTAATGAATGCATGCTTAAAAATTGTTTCAATTTGAAAAGAACTGCATTCTATTCAGAAAAGTAGTCTTTGTCTGTTGCAGAATTCAAAATGATTGATATGTTAATGAGAAGTTGTCGATGAGGGTATGTTGTGTACAGGTTTTTGACATATTTCGAAATTAATAATTCTGGGCAAATATTTTGTGTGAAACGACTTAATTCCCTGAAGACATCGCTTGAATAGAATATCTCAAAGTACATGTGAATTCATCTTCGCTATTCATTGAACACTATTGCTTAGTTAAAACGATAGCACTAAGTAAATATTTTAACAAAAAGCTTATTTTAATATCGAATAAGAACTTAAGAGGTTTTTCAGAAATATCTGTACATGAATAATGTTTCTAAGTCTTTTAAAAGTTGTTTGCAGTAAAAAGAAAATTATTTGGATTTCATTTTTAATTTTCAGTTCTGGAAGATATGTAAAATAACATTTACGTCGTTATACATCTTACCAAATATTCTATAAGATAGTACCTAATCAAGTAAAACTAATTTTACCACGCTCATGTTTATTACAGAAATGAACGAATACAATTCCCCAAAATTTTCAAAAGATATTACGTTTTCTTGAACTTATACTTATAACTACTTGGCATGCCCTCTAGCGGCAGTAACTAAAACTCTGGCAATCAACTACCAGTCGTCAACAGTATAGAATGTTATAATTTTCACTGCCTATTTTATCGTGTTATTGTTTTGCGTAATTAATCTGAAATTGTAAATAAGTGTTTGTGTTCGTGCTCTTAGATAAAATATATAATTTTTAGAGCTAGGTGGAACTTTGTTTATTTGTTAATCACTTAGTCACGACCTGGATTTCCCTTGTTATTTAATTTAAACACTTAATATTCGTTATATGAAAATAATTTCCTTCTAAAATCCTGCTATTATATATTGAATGTTTTATGAATGTCATAAAATGGGGTTTATTAAAATTACATGTCAAATTCAATATATTTCTCAATAAAAGCACATACCTATATAGCAAGGTATCCCTTTAATACAAGAGTTAAATACTATATAAGAAAATCCAGGTGACTATTTTATTTAAAGAAGAAAAACCCTCTTAACCATTCTTCAAATAAGCTTGACAAAAGGTCACAGCTATAAAAAATATATATAAATCGGGGAATCACACATTGGAATTTGCAATGGTAGGATTTTGTTTATATTATGACAAAAGAAGGTGCGACATAAAATAAGCGCAGTGCTTTTTCATGTAAAAGTAGAATTACGCCAAACTTTGGACATAAAATGAAAAGCTATCATGAAAAAGTATAAATGAAAACATTATTGTAAGTTCATAAACTTGGGAATTTGTACTTACAACCAGGACATATTTTATTGTGTATTCAAAAACTCAAAAATACGTCTAAAATTCCCCCCTTTTTCAGTAAAATTCTTCTTAAAATGAGAAAATTTGCTGCATAAAATCTTCACAACCAGCCACCTTTCGAAAAAAAGTGAAGAAATCCTTAAACTAAACATTTTTTACTTTTTCTCTCTTTTTGATTTTTGTTTTTCCTATAATCAAATGGTTTAGTATTGACACGCGTTTTTCATGGATGACCATTTTAAAATAAATGTAAGCTGCGGGTATTTATATGTCAAGATTTATTTTTAAAATAGATGTGAAAAAATATCTGAATTATTTATTGAAGCTTATTATGGTATAGCTTTTGAGATTTATTTATATCAAAGCATGTAAGATATGTGCTTACCAAATAAGGTTAGAATAATCACGATCAAAATTTTATAACAATAGTCGTTATTATTATGATAAAATATCTAATTACTGCTATGCTCATGAGTATTTATATTGGAACTATAACTATACATTTTATTCCGGTTTTCTTACTGCTTCTTTCATTTCATTCAACAGCAATTCCATTTGTTTCTAGTTTCAATACTCGTGAGTATACAAAATGGAACGGTTTTTGTTGAAATTCATTTGCTTTCATACATATTGTATTCATTTGTATTGGAAAAGGAAAGAAATGGAAATTGAACAGAAAGTAGTAGAATAAAATACATATCATGACCAATATCCATTCTTATAAAAACAAAGAAATAATTCTTATGGGAATGTATAAGTTTAAGGGACTATTTTGGTTTCGTTATAATTCTTTAGAAGGCCCTCATAGGTAAATTTAAATAGATACATAAACGTATTTATTCAACAAACAGCAAAAGAATGATTGAAAGATAAAAGATGAAAATTTATAAATATATAACATAACAAAATTGAATATCAGCTAAAGAATTATAATGTAATAACTGAAACTAAGAAAACAAAATTAAGTAAACAGTTAAATAATGTACATTAGGAAATGGCTGAATTAATAATGGTCAAAGTCAACCATCATGAATCATGATCTAAGATATAGAATAAGAATAATATAAAAATAAACAAGCTCAAAATATTGTTTATATAAATAGGAATTTAAATAATTGATTATTTGCATATTCATTGAACATTGAATAATTTTTCTAAAAAGTGTTAATGAGGAATTGTTTTTCCTTAGAAATTATTGCATGACTTTGATATCCTAAATTTCATTACTGCAGTGAAATAATAGATGAGTAAGTGAAAATTTTAAAAGTTTAACTCATGTTTGACAAATTTATCAACCAGCAACGAATTCATACTTTTTATTTTAATTTAAAAATTAAAATTAATTTTAAAAAATTAATTTTTAATTAAAAAAAAATCCTAAAAGAGCGGTAAAAAACTCCTATAGAAACAAAGAAAAAAAGTCATTTCAAAAACAAGCATTTTCAAATAATTAATCATAAAGTTCAATGTATGAACTTTGCAATCTAATAACTTTCATTATTCACAAGATTTGGGAATGCAATTTTTTGAATGATTCATCACTCGCTCGTATAACAAGATTTTTAAACATTGAAACTTGAGATTTTGATGATGCTCAGTTTCCAACCTCCATAAGTGTGAAAAATATATTTAAAGTATTATATGTGTCTGTAGGTAACTCAAAAATACACGATAATTTAAAAATAATTTGAGCTGGAAGACTGCAATTTGGTATACTGAATAGAAACCAAATTAATAGATTTTTACAACATTTTCAACAAAATCTGTTCATAGAAGTCTTGGATGTCTGCTAAATTTTAATTTACTACTAAAAAAATTTTACTACTAGTCAGTTTTCAAATCAAATCTATGAAACGCTTGACAGTCAGTTGGTCAGTTCTTCAGGTAATGTAATTCATCAATGAAATTCGGAATGTTATATACTGACTACAGTTGTATCTTTTTTATGACATTTTGGTATTAAATGTTTAGCAAAAAAAGCTTCTAAAATGAATATTCTCTCGTTAGATCCTATAAAAATATTAGATTCACCCCTGAGATCTATGCTAAGTAAGTCTCCTCCTGATAGCCACATCCAATCGAGGATGAGAAGCTTCCAGTATGGTGTTTGGTTCTCGTAAACTTGAAGAATATACGAAAAAGGAGGGAGGGGGGAGCTGGCTCTTTTCATCGATGGCTGGTAGTACTGAGATAGGGAAGAGCTGTACCGCAACCAGTGATGGGATTCCTAGGACAACCACACTTCCCTCTAGTGTTGCTTGAGCGGCAGTCAGAATATTCAGTTTTATTATTCGTGTGCCTACAGGCTTGTCGGAGATTTAGTGATATGACTATATTACGGAGTTAACGTACTCGATGTAATGCAAATTATTTGCAGGCGTATCAAGAGCCCCAATTTTATACAGAGAAAGAGGAATAGGGATAATAATTTTTTGATATGTGATACATTTTCAAGGAGATTTATTTCGCTGATTCTTAATTAAATTCTTCATTTTTACTTCTTCGAAAACACTTTTTAAATACCCATAAACAATCTTCCGCTTACTCCGTCTGGTATCTGCGCTCTAGAGCCAGAATCTTTGGTCACGACAGGAATTAGTATTTATTTGGGTGAAAATTCATTGCACTTATATTAATTATTTGTGTTTACTTACTCCCACAAAAATGTACTTCAAGAGTTCTGCCAGTTATAAACAGCATTAAAGTACTTTCGATCTTGAAAATATTTTATAATCTGGATTTGGAAAAAGGATGTATTCTAATATTTTTTGAAATAACGGCAAATTTATTCATAAAAAAACTATGTATATATTTTTTTTTATTTAAAAGATAATTTAGGTAAAACTTTTTGCTTACGTTTAATATACAAAAACTCTTATCTACATTTCGCTTTTCTAATGTAAAATTAGATACAAACAACAAAAATAAAAGTGAAATAGTTATCAAGGGTTTGGAATTCAAACTGATAAATATATTTTCTTCAAACATTGAAGCATATATCCATTAAACCTCAATGAGAGTGATTTAGAAAAGACGTACTTCACGGAAAGTTTCAATACTATTAATTTTAAAACGAATCATTTATAGATATTTAAATAATATATAATGTTTATATTAAATACATATATATTTAAATAAAGACAAAATATATTTCAATAAGTCAGTAAAACAGCAAAATCTAGTACGCTATTTCGGAGATTAATTAAAAAATATATATATGTAAACTTCTTTTTATTTTAAAAATCAATCCATAGGTTAGTTATTCATTTGTTTCCATCACTTGATTTAATATAAGAAATTCTGTAAAAGGAAAAACTTTCAAAATTCGAGAATAATTAAATTTTTATCACCATTTGTTAGAAGCAATTTCTCTGTACAAATTATCTTGTAAGACAATAGAAAAAACCCATGATGATACTAATGCAGTTAGTCTGCTCGCTAAGTGTATTTGTATCAAGATATAATTAAATTTATTACGTTGTAATAAATTCACTAAATTAATGGAATCTACTCATAACGTATTAAAAATTTGGCTGAGATGCACTTGCCTCTAAAATAAAGGCCTCAGAAAGGAAAAAAAAATCCCTCATTGTCTAGACCTAAGAGGCAATTCATTTTTTGTATTACTCTAAATTATGCACGTTTGTAGTAACTTTGTATTTGTATAGGAATATGTCACCATTTTTTTTTTTTGAAATATATTGTACTCTCGAGGAAACAAAAGATTTGTTCTACCTGTTAACTTTAGATGATAACAATTCATAATATTTCTAATTAATATCAAAATTAATTAAATTTTGAAGAGGAATGGACAAATTTTTAAAAGCTGTTTGCCAGGAAAATTTTTACAACCAGAATTATAATAATTATTCATGACAATTCGAGATTCCAAGTGTCCTTTATTATTGCCCTTTTATTTTATCTTTTATTATTGCTTTTATTAAGTTTCTTTCATTGTCATTTTAATATAATTATCAAATGAAGTTTTGAATTGAACTAAAATACATACTTGGAAAAGTGGCTGCTATATGAGATATTAAAAAGCAACGATACGTTTATACATTATAAATATTACTACAAGCCAATCCTTATAATTAGCATCACTAGAGTGCCACTAATTGCCTCAATCTCTGCACTATAACAGATTTTCAGGTATTGTTATGTTACTCTAGACGTGTAAACCCCGGGGGGGCACCTCGAAATGAGGATGAGATGCTTTGGGTATGGTGGTTGGATCTCGCCAATCCGGTAGGTACAATAAAGGAGGGGGGTTCTGGATCTTCCATCGATGAAGGGGCGTACTCCCTACGTGGAGGGTTGTGACATGGCCGGTGATGGTCCTTAGGACACAGCCACTGTTCCCGCCAGTGTTGTTTTTGTTCGGTCCGGTCATTCAGTCTAGCGTGGTTAATCCGTGTGCCTTAGAGGCTGGTCGGAGGTCAGTAATAGGACTTGTCCTGAGTTTGATTCGCATGTTATGTACATGCTTCTCTCTGGTCTTTGCCTTATTGCATATGTAATGATATGGTTGATAAAAGTTTATATCCAAGTCCTTATACAAAATGTGTATAAATTTCCATTTATTTTCGATTGTAATATAATATTGCATATAGATTTTTGAAAGAGATCTCTTAATCTCTACTTTGTTCTTTTACTGATCTAGTTATAAAAGTCTTTATCATGAAAATTATTTTGAAATTGCCATTTTTATTACTGCATATAATAAGACTATATTTACAGTAGTTACATATGCTTTTCTTTAAACAAATAACTCGATCAGAACTTTGAATTTCTATTCATTAAAGTATTTCATATAAATCAAATCAAAATGATTTATGTCATTCTAAAGAGCATTAAAATTATTTTGAAACTTAACAAAAAGAATAATTTCAAGACAGTTTTTCATGGTATTCTCAGAGCTCCATTTATAAAAAAATAAAGAAATGGAAGAAGATTTATTCACAGCCTCAGAAAGATTATTTTGAATGATGCCTCAAGGTATTTTAAAAGTCTCGTTTTCCAAACTTTTTTCCCACTTTCAATCAAATCTCCAGAATCTACTTATACTAAAGAAACATAAAAAGAAGACGGCGATAAGAAAATTCAAGAAATGTTGCCCTTCGGCTAGAAGATAAATTCACCAATCTTTATATCATAAAACGTAAAATAGGAAAGAAAAAACTTGAGGCGATTTTTCCCATTTTAGTCAGTCTTCTGTTATAATGTTTTTTCAACAAAAAGAGTTTATTATCAAAATAAATAAAACGATTCGTGACAAAAATTATTGTAATGTGCTTGAAAAGAAGTTTTCATTTTTGGACATGTTGACAGAAATGAATTATTTTCTCTCCCATTCATGCGATGCAAATTGATATCTTGATTTATTATCCTGTAATATATATTGGGAATCGTCAAGGGAACCTAAAATGTTTTTAACAGGGCAACTAGAAAAATAATATTTCTTTTCTGCTCCTTTTTATTTTCAGCTTTCAGCCATTTTTGACTAATTTCCAAAAATTAGCAAATACTGCATTAGCAAACAGTGGTTTTTAATGCAAATATTAAAATCAAGAAAGCATTTCTTTCGATTACTATAAATTACGCAAAAAATATTAATTTATCAATGTGCATTGATGGGGAAAAAATCCCAACACTAGGAAGGAGCTATGCTAGATAAGCGAAATTTGGTAGGCGTGTTTATACATCTGAAAGATGATGTCGATTCAAATTTCGAGCTACGCGCGTAAGTGTGGCTCTAGTAGTGACACTATGAACATGCAAATGAGGTTTGCTTTAAATTAGCGCTGTAAGGTTCGTGATCGTTATTTACAGTTGAGATTTGACGTAGTGGGTCAATGTTAGTCAAGGATGCCTCTGAGAAGACGAAGAAGCCATTATCAACAGCTCAATGATTTTGAAAGAGGTCGTGTTGTAGGGCTACGAGAAGGTGGGTTTTCTTTCCACGATATTGCTGATAGACTTGGCAGGAATGTATCCACTGTGCATGAGTATTGGTGGCAGTGGTCAAGGGAAGGTACTGCCTCAAGAAGACCAGGTTCCGGGCGGCCACGTGGTACTACTGAGAGGGAAGACCATCGTATTCGGCGTTTGGCTGTGGCTAATTGTAATGCGTCTGCAGCTGAAATTCGAGCTGCGGTTGGCACCACAGTGACACAACGAATTGTTACAAATCGGTTACTTCAAGGACATCCCCGAGGCAGACGCCCTGTACAGTGCATTCCACTGACTCCAAACCACTGCCGTTTGCGAAGTGAGTGGTGTCACGCTATAGCTCATTAGAGGATGGAATGGAGATCTGTTGTGTTTTCTGATGAAAGCCGATTCTGCCTTGGTCGCAGTGATAGCCGTTTGTTGGTTAGAAGGAGGCCTGATGAACGCCTGCTAGTGACCTGTCTGCAGCCTAAACACACAGGGCCTACTCCTGGAGTTATGGTTTGGGGAGCAATTTCGTATGACAGCAGGAGCACTCTCGTGGTTATCCCACGCACCCTGAATGCAAATTTGTACGTCAGTCTAGTGATACAACCTGTTATGCTGCCATTCATGAACAGCATTCAAGGGGGTGTTTTGCAACAGGATAACGCTCGCCCTCATACCGCTGTTGTAACCCAACCTGCTTTACAGAGTGTCGACATGTTGCCTTGTCCTGCTACGTCACCAGATTTTTCTCCAATCGAGCAAGTATGGGACATCATTGGATGACAACTCCAGCGTCATCCACAGCCAGCATTAACCGTCCCTGCATCGACCGCCCAAGTGCAACAGTTATGGAACTCCATCCCACAAACTGATATCCGACACCTGTACGACGCATAAATGCACGTGTGCATGCTTGCATTCAAAATTCTTGTGGTTACACTGGTAACTAATGTACCATCATTTCACATTTGAAATGGCTCTTGCCGCCACTGGCTCTACCTGTGATCTTGAAACTTTAATAAATTAAATTAAAAAGCATTTCTTTCGATTGCTATAAATTACGCAACAACTATTTATTTATCAATATATTTCTTTTTATTCAAATTTTTATCTTTATCCACTACTCAGAAAAATATTTTAATCAAAACGAAAAAAAAATCTTTATTTATTTTTCTAATTATTTTAATTTTTAGAAAAATATATATCATATGGGAAAGCATTTTATATTGTGATTCAGCCATGAAGTTTTCTAATGGAATTCAATATATTCAAAAGTTTTAAATAATATAAATTGTGATTCAATCATGAAAATTTCTGAAATCAATCTCATCCACATATTAAATGCAGTATTTACCTTAAGAATGCATTATTTTCACAAATTATACAATAAAATATGCTCTACAATAAACCCAAAATACAGTAAACTCCCGAATATTCGGCCAAATATTGCGGTAAGACAGTCCAGAGAACCCAAAAATTTATTCTACTGAACTTATTCTTTTGCTCACAGATAGAAGACGATGTTTTATTACCCACATCCACAGTTATAATGTTAATTTTCTCGCTTCTTATTGGGTCCCTCATTTATCTAAATCTCACTTCTTATTGGGTACTAAGTCCACCATTTAACTAAAGCAGTGTAAAATGTGAACATCTCCATGTGTGTGTGTGCATATGAAAACTGAATTGTATGATACATGGATTTATTAATACAAAATTAAGTTAATGGGTATACACTGTCCAAATTTTAACACAAATTCTTGACAAATACTTGAAAAATAAACAAAACATTAATTCTAATTCTTGCTAATCTTAATTCTTACGGAAATTGAACCCAAAAAGTTTTATTTAACTGTTCACTTACAAATGATGCAAAGGTATAAAAAGGTACCCATGATGTAAAAGAAAAAATATTATTTCCGGTGTTTGTGTGTGTGTGCGGATTTGGTTTTGAAAAAATAGTTCGGACTGTAGGGGAGTCAAATAGACGCTAATCAGATACTTGAGAGTGTACTGCAGTTCCATTATGCAGTTTCAATTCTTCACATAACAAGTGTGAATCATCATGGAGCAAAGGACATTCCACTCCACACCATATATGGGCTCATCAGAGAAACTAGGACCTGCTTAATTACATAAAACTTCTCATTACCATATCTGAAGGACTCTCCGTGTAATGATAATGAGGACATATCCTTCTAATAGCTAATCCCACGTCTGAAGTTGGACAAACTAGTACTGAAACAGTTATGTGAGTAAAGTGTTTTCACTAACTTCATTTTGTTTATAAAGGTAATATACACCTATCCCCCGATTTACACTGAAGATAGGTTCCTTAGAAAACCGTGTAAATCGAAATCGTTGATTCTTATACGTAAAACCGTGTAAATCGAAAACAAACTAAAATGTGCATAATTCAGTCATTTATTTCAACGTAAAATAAAACTAAATATATCTTAAAAACATAAAAATAACTGTCTATTTATAAAATAACAAAAATATAAGGTATATTTATGTAATTCATTTTACATATAGAAACGAGAAATATGAATTAAAAAATTTAATCAGAAATTTAGTTACTGTTATCACTTTCGTAGGCTCTCAATCTTTTATTCCTGAGTGGTATGATATTACTTTCATCACTCGATAGTGGTTGATGCGATTCAAGTTCGATGCTAGATGAATTAGAAACAACTTCAGATGGGCGAACCTTGGTAGTGAAATCCGTAATTAACAATTGTGTTTGGTTCTTGATCAAATCTTTACAGACCTCCTCATATTGAGTTAAGCGTTTATTAATATCTCGCTGGAATAGGAGAGCTCGTTCAACATTCGGATCATTTTGTAGTAAATGATTACCCAATTTTCGCCCAATTTTGGCCCGGATCTTCTCGTTCTGGGTCGGTGCAAATTTAAAAACCGTGTAAAAGTGAAATCGCGTAAACCGAGTGCCGTGTAAATCGGGGGATAGGTGTACTTCTATCTTCATGTGAGTTTACCAATTTCACCTTTAAACATAACTGGTTTTAAGCTTTGTTGTGAAAAATGCTAAAATGTTCTAAATTATGAGCTCACAGGAAAATTTCCAAAATACACCATTAAGCCTTAGAAAGTGATTAGAACTTAGAAAGCGAAATTAAAATAGAAAATTTTATATTATCATAAGTGAAAATTTAAAAATAAATTGTCCAGCCTTAACTATAAATTGGTTAATCGAGTAATTTCATTATTTCATTTAAAAAATGCATCATGACTACAGTCTTTTCGCGTTTGGTTATCAAAACAATATTTCTCTTCCCAAATTTTTTACCTTCAACCAGTATTACAAAATTAAAGCAGTATCGAAAATTAAATATTGTTTTTTATGCATTAGTAGAAATGTTAGTCTCAATATTAATTTCCAACCAAATTTTTAACAGTTTTTTTAAATTTGAACTTGGTATCAAAGGTCATGACCATCTATATTTTATTGTTAGACTATGCATTTTCTTTGTGTTTTAACTATCAGATTTATTAACAAACACATTTTAAAATAAATAAAAATCAGTTCCATTTTTTTTCATTTTTGACTGGTTGAATAATAGACATTTCAATGTTACTTCCTTTTTGATTGATAAGATTAAATTTATTTTATTTGTTATTAATAATTATTATTTATTTATTCACCATTATTTTCGCCATAATGATACTCATAGGCAGCTATACAATCAGTACGCATGATCTGTCATACAAATATCATTGGAGATGCTCTACAAGGTAGGTCCTAAATTGCCAAATATGATATTGTTTCTTAGCTAGTATGTATTGATTTCAGAAAGCTGATATTGATATTTAAGAAATCTTATTGAGATTTAAATATTTTCACCAATAAAATTATAACTTATTATTGCATTAAATAAAGATAGTAACATTGCTTGTGTGTATTAATATGAAATTGAAATGAAATATGTTTCTATATAATGTGTTCTTCGCGAACTACCCTAATTTTAAAGTCTCGATAGAAAAATTGCATTATCACTTTTATTTCCGTGTATACGGAGTATATAGAATGAGTTACAAAAGTTAGAAAATTCGAAATCATAAGTTTGAAAGCCCCCACGTTTGAGACCTCATTAAGTTTGAAAAATACATTTTTGCATTATATCTATAGGTCTGTGAACACAGGAAAGAAAAATGGTTTCATTTCGTGATGGATGAAATTAGGTTCATGGACTTTAAACCAAATGTTTATATTTATACTAAATGTTGGAAAAATCTCCTCAGAAGCAATCTATCTTGGTTATTCGAGTACAAGTGAGCTGTATAGCTACAAAGTTAAGAGCTGGGTAAAATTTGATATGAGTAAATTAGAATCTAACAGGCAGAGTTTTATAATATTTTAAACCAAATCTGCCAAATTTCTGATTGTTTGTCGATATACAGTTCAGCATGCGTACAAGTACAATCATTAATGTCAAAGAAATTTGATGTCAGTAAATAATTTTGGATTTATTACTTCGGAAAAAAGGTGTCTAGTATATATATGCGAATGTTAGATTCAGTAAAAATGCTGGATTAATGCCAAATGTCTGTATTTCATAGCTATTGTTCGCCACTGTCATGCAAGGTAATCATGACTTTCCCGAAAGTTCACAATTTTATGTGAACAGAGAGGAGGGAGGGGATTAAAACTTTATTACAGAGTAAGCGAGAAATTACAGTGATCACATTCCCTGGCGTATTAATAATTTTATTCCAAAAAACGATTTTTTTCTTATATATTTTACAAACTTTTTAACATGTTTTGGGGCCTTTAAATCCGTATTTCCGGTTACTTAAAGGTCCACTTCCGGTTATCCAATCATTACAAAAATAATATTATCTTGAGTTTTAATTAACGTAGTTTGTAGTAGCTAACCTGTAACCTGTTTTGGATAGCTCAAAGACTGGGCAATGCAATAAAGCAACTTTTTTAAAATGTCATGTTTTGTGGAAATAGATCTTTTCAATGTGTTTGGATACCTTAAATAGCATAAAGCATTTTAAATTGGGAAATATTACATGTCTACTATATTATGTGAAAATAATTAATTACAGAAATTAACAACCGAAGCCATCAAGCCAGACAGAGAAATCATGCTTTACATTTTATTCTACGAATAGAACGATTCTAACTCATTCATTTAAAACAGAGAAAAATTTTCCCATCTTGGAACTTTTAAATGAAATAGCTTCCTGACACTTTTATCATTTTGAAAAGGAATAATAATTCCAGGATGCCGTTTCCTTCTTGTTATGTAAAGCATAACATAACAGAAAATACTGTTATGTTATGCTTTACATAACAAGAAGAACTCTATCCAATTTTAAAAATTATTTAATGTTCACCCAAATTATGTTCTTTCATATCAGACAATCAAAATCAAATCCCATTCAGAGTTACATTCATACAAATGCTCAAATATACTAATATGTTCAAATATACTAATGGAAGTAATATTACATATCTTTATAAATCGAATCAATTGTACGTACTATTCATTCAACTTTACTCTGTAATATATTTTCAGTTGCATATATTTTGAACTTATAAATATAACATTAGAAATGATACACATAATTATGAAGTGTTACGTCATATTTTTCATAATTTTTATCCTTATATAAATTGTTTAGCCTTTAATATTTTTTTTCTAGGTATTATATATATACTAGAATACCAAATTATCTAGAATTATTTTTTGAAAAAAATATCCCTATTTAGTTTTTTAAATTTTATCTAAATAAAACCTAAAAATTTTCCTTGTGCTTAAAAATTTCACTTGGTGTTATCAGAAAATATTAATGAAAATTATGAAATAATAAATGCAAAGCTAAGTTTCATATTATTATACATAGATGCCATTACTTTTTTTTTTTTTTGATTTCTAGAGCACGAAATGTCACACTGACATATGAATATTATGTTAATAATGAATAAATTTTAATTAATTACAGCATCTTTACAGTTTTGCTTGAAATAAACTAAAAAACTAACTTCCATTTTAGTTTCTATATTCTAAAATAATATTGTTGTTTATCCTTATTTCAATTGTTTAACAGAATTGTTTATTTAAAGTAAACTTTAAAAATCAGTATAATGGAAGAAATAATAACGTTTTGGCTGGAAACGTCGATTACATTACCACATGAAATTTTAATTGATATTTGTCAAGTTAATATTTGTTTTTCTCATTAGATCTAAAAAAAACATCATTTGGTGTATGAAATAAATGATCAATATTTCTCAATAACAAAAATGAATATAATTTATTTTAAAAATGCTAGTCTTTATTTTTTTTAAATCCTTTAAAAATATTAAAATTCTTAAAAGGTCTAACTAAAATTTCATTCTTTAAATAATTATTCTATTCAAAATTTAAAAGAGTTTTAACTTCGTTTTACTTTCAAATTGATATTTCTTATTCTCTAGAGTGGAAACAGTATTGATTTCTTCTCTTTAGTAAAATTTGTTTTAATTTTAATTCAGAAAGAGGAATTATGCGAAAAAGAAAGGTGCGTTCACAGCGAGCTTCGTGTATTTTCATAATGTTAAGAGATTCCGAAAAATAATCAGTTTTGCAGTAATTAAAGTGAATTTTTTTCATGATTCTCGAATTTCAACGATTAATTAGTCTACTTTAAATCAAATTCTCTATTCATTAGGGAACTTAAAAATTGGTGCTAATTTGTTCTAAATAAATTTACCTCTGCTGATAAAAATTAAAATAGAGATACGTGTGATAATAATGATATAATAACCTAAACACAGAAGCAATTAAATTTATAATTTTTTTATCCGCTTTCGAAGTTATCTGACGTTGTAAATAACACGAAATACTTCTTAGTCTTTTAATTTCTCATGGTCAACAGTTTACCAAATTATAGTTGTATCGTCATAAACGAAAAACAAAAATAAAAAACGTTTTTTTTTTTTTAATTTTAAATGGAACATAAATTAACATTTTAAAATACGAATTATCATTTAGTTTGAGTAGTAAAATTTATCAACGTTTGTTTATCAGTGTAGGACTTTATGCAAATCAGATATATTATTTCTGATGCAATTTAAACATCCAATTACCACCAAATAACAAATAACTTTTAAGTATTATTCCATTTGAAAACATACAATTCAAGAAACATTTCAAAACAAGTATATTATTCCAGTTATATATTATTATCTAGTTATATTCAGAAAAAATATTCCAGTTATTATTATAATATGAACATACGAAATAACTATTTAGTTAATCTTCCCATTTATGATGTTGGATTTTATGATATTCAATTCATTATCAGTTATTATCATATGATTTTACCTGAAGATTAAACATTATCGCAACATCTCACTCTTGAAACAGTTTAATATGAAGAAGGTTATTCATTTTTTTATTATTTAAAATCAAAACCAAACAAATTTGTTATTGTTCATTTTATCATGTGAATTTTATTTTTTCTGTACTCCATTTATTAACAATACATAATTTTAAATTTAATAATTTCTTCTCATTCTGTTATTTGTATAATCATTAAGAAATTTGTGTGAGATATGATATCTTTCTTTCACATAAGCCCTCTGTTTATGTTTATTTTAACTCGTATCTTAGAAATGAAAAGGGAAAATATAGCTGTAATGTTATAAGTATATAACTTAATGATATTTTCTAAGGAATAAATGTTGGGATTTCTTCTTAAAGACATTTTCTGTGAAATTGTAAATGAAAAAGAGTTAATCATGTTTATTTTATTCAAATTTCAATAATGCACTTCAAAATCTTATAGAAGCCTTCAGACTTATTATACTAAACATATTTGGTAAGCAAATAAGAAATTATATGGTAATATTATCAAACAGTTCTTAAAGTATTCAATATACAATTTTCTATTACTTTGATTCTCTTAAAGACACAAAACAGTTACTACATATTGGTGTATATAGTTTTTAATCAAAAAAATGTTGGAATAATTATTTAAAATTATTATAAATTCATAACGTTTTTCAATTTTAAATATTTTTTCTGAAATTCTTATTAACGATGTGTACATAATCCAGAAACAATATTCAAAACAAAAATTCGTAATATATTTTGTAAATAATGAAGATTAAAAAAACAATTCGAATGTAAGATAAAAATTTTCTTATTATATGAAGAGTAGTATTAAATTAGGAGACACTGTACTGTGCTCACTCCTTAAATAAAATTTCTTTTTAATTCAAAAGCAAATTTCCAAAAGTTTATGTTTATAAACACTGAAATTTTGGCTTTTGTAAAGGCATGTTTAAGATAGTATTTCATAAAAACATAGAAACATAAAATTACTTAAAACATTGAATTATGAAGTTGTTAATTCTGGACTCCAAATTTTTCAAAAAGCAATTGAATGTTTTGCTCTCGAAGAATTTTTACAATTAGCATTATTTTAAGACATAATCTCTTTAATGTAAATATAAGATGCTATTAATTAAAGCTTTAATGAATCATCTGATAAGTTATGCATTTGGTCCTTCATATATAACATTTTCCATCTGCATTAATATCAATCAAATTGTTATTATTAATGCTTTTGAAATTTGCATTAATTCTGACATAAAACTAAATATTCTTTTTTTATCATATGAAATATTCATCTTATTATTATTCTAAGGGATGTCTCAAGGTATATAAAAAGAATTTAGCAATTTTTTCTAAAAAATGTTCCCATTTTATCATGAATCTGTAGAATCTAGCTATATAACAGGAATATAGAAAGAAAAATGAAGATAAGAAAACGCAATAATTGTTGCCCTTCGGCAAGAAGCTACAACTTACCCATCTTTTTATCATAAAACGCAAAAACGGAAAAAAAGTAAGGGCATCTCTCTCTTATTTTTTATTTTTATTTTATTTATTTATGTAGTATTTTTTTTTTTGGAAAAAATGATTATGATATCAGAATAAATAAGAATTTTAAAAAAAGTTTCGTGACAAAAATTATTATGATGCTGGTAAAAAAAATTTCTTTCTTAGGTGTGTTGAGAGAATTGAATTATTTTCTCTTTCATTCAAAGAAATCAAGTTGGTATCTTTCAATTATTATCTGGAGATATCAGATATTTTCAATAGTGTATAAATAAGTTATATATGATATGGCATCTGGAAAAAAATTGAATATATTTCATGTAATTTTTCATGTAATAAAATCGAAAAAAATAAAGTGTGTCTTCTTTTTCACGTTATTTTTTCAGTGATTTTTTTTTCTAAAAATCATAATAATATCAGAATAAATAAGAATTTAAAAAAAGTTTCGAGACAAAAATTATTATGATGCTAGTACAAAAAATCTTCCTTTCTTGGATGTGCTGAGAGAAATGAATTATCTTTCTTTTAATTCAAAGAAATCAAATTGGTAACTTCGAATTATTATCTAAAGATATCAAGTATTTTCAATAGTGTATAAATAAGTTATATCTGATATGGCATCTGGAAAGAAATTGAATATATTTTCATGTAATTTTTCATGTAATAAAATCGAAAAAAAAAGCGTTTCTTCCACTTCATGCTATTTTTGGGGGGATTTTTTTTTTGGAAAAAGGATAATAATATCAGAATAAATAAGAATTAAAAAAAATATTAGTGACAAAAATTATTATGATGCAAGCAAAAAAAATCTTCTTTTCTGGGATGTGTTGAGAGGAATGAATTATTTTCTCCTTCATTCAAAGATATCAAGTAGTTGACACTTCGAATTATTATCTGGAGGTATCAAGTACTTTCAGTAGTGCATAAATAAATTATTTCTAATATGGCATCTGGAAAAAAATTAATATTTCTTCAAGTAATTTATGTTTTCTTTCTTAACAAACTGAAGAAAATAGGCAAATTATTGGACCAGCCAATTCTAGGATTTCATAAAAAAATTAAAGAGAAGAAATCATTCATATCTATTGTTATTCTTCATGCCACTTTTAAATTTATCCGCAGTTCGTGCTTATCAATTATTCAGAAGAAAATTCTGCATAAATAGAAGGATAATTTTTTATCATTCTTCCATGATATTTTTTGTATTCCTAGAACTTATTTTTAAAACGGGAAAAATTATTATCGTGTATCAATATCATGAAATTTTGCTATCGAACTATGCATTTTACTTTCAAGATAATAAAATAAGGTAATCAAAATTCCGCATATACAGTTGATCACGTGGGTTTGCTTTTAAATTTATCTGCAGTTCGTGCTTATCAGTTATTCAGAAAAAAAATCTCATAAATAGAAGGATAATTTTTTTAATATTTTTCCATGATATTTTTTGTATTCCTAGAACTTATTTTTAACATGGGAAAAATTACTGTAACAATATCATGAAATTTTGCATTCGAAAAATGCATTTTACTTTCAAGCTAATAAAAAAATTTGCATTTTTACAATTTGCACACGATATCAAAAACGTAGTCAACCTTTACGTTAAATCATTATTATTTTTTGTACTCATAATTTACAGCTTCAATTAGTAAATAGTTTTTATACGTTTGAAAATAAATACATGTTAAATTAATTGTGTTTTATTTTAGTTTTACAGATTTAGTAACAAAGCACTTCTATTTTTACCTTACTCATTTGCAGGATCCTGATATAATATTATATTGAAGTTGTTACAACAATTTTATTCTGCTAACGTCATTATCATGATAACATTAAGCCGTTTAGTAACATTACATATTAGCATAAACTTTATCATTGAAATACCAGTAAATATGTAAATGTATGAATTGTCATGTATAATGCAAAATGTTTTCGAAACTTTCTACAGGGTGGAATGCAACCGACCAAATTTGATACGTTGCTACTTCTTGGGCAACAAATATTTACAGAGAAAAGTTTATGGCATTAAAGCTTTATTTTTATTTCTCCAAAATTTTATTGTTTTCATCACTTTGAAATACATTATTTTCAAGAGAAGTTATCTCACCATAAAATTATCTCTTTCCATAAAATTATTTTCATTCAATGTATGCATTATTTTAATAATTCTTCATTAAATATCAACTGTTTTTATATGTTACCTTTTTTATCTTTTACTTTGAAAATTTTAATAAATGCTATTGTTCTGCCAATTCCATAATTAGACAGAGTTTTTTTTTTATTTTAACGTAATGATAAGAGAAAGTGAAGCATAAAAATGTCAGTTATAAAGCTATATTTATATTTTCACCTTAATTAAATTGATAATGTTTGCAGGTTGGAAGGCGTTTTGTTGACTGTTTGATAGACAAAACATTTACAGAGCAGTCAACAGTTTATGCAATCATTCCAGATTAAAGGGTTGTATGTTATTAAACAAGTGTCAAGCGAAACACGCATAGATAATTCGTAATAAATGTTTGAGTCCAATTATATTTTCTTTGGTGGAAAATCACGCCATTTATGAATGATATATTTACTTTAAAATATTATTAAATGAAAATGGGTACTAATAATAACAAAAATATAATATTTTTAGGTACACAAGTCATTGTCAATAATTATAAAAATATATTTTCCTTGACTGCGTATATTCTGAATGATAACTCCTCACTACTCTAAATAAGTATTCATAAATTCACGATGATCACAGTTAAAATAAACCCAGAGTACAGTCATAGAGTAATTAAATACTAAACAGCAGATTTTTAAACATGCTAATAAAATGTAATTCCAAGCAAATGCAATCATCTTATTGATTATGTCAATGCAAATGCAATCAAACGCAAATCTATCATTTAATGTATTGTTCTATTCTAATGTTTAAATTCTTGCTATTTCAAAATGATAAATATTTAAATTAGCAATGACATTAAATGTGAAAACAAAATTCCTAATTGAAACTTATAAGATTCGTTTATCATATATTCATCATTCTAAAGTTAAATTTTCTCCATTTAGGTAATTGGATTCTATGATTCATACATAATGAAATATATGCCATATTTACATATTGAGATAATATTTGAAATTTATTTACAAATTTCTATTGCATATTTTTCTTATCTAATTAAAATATAAAAAATAAGCATACTTTTAAAAATAAGGAAATTTTACCTTGTATAATTTTAGAAATAATAATAATGTTTTTCTTTAGAATCCAACTCATATTTATTTACTAAGCCATCGTATTTTCACTTTCTAAATATTTAAAGAAATTAATTTTCTTGAAAAAAGAACTACAATATTCAAAGGTAATCATCTGCTTTTTATTCATGAGTGCTTAGTGAAATAATTACATTTTTTATTAATAAAAATACATTTAAATTATTGTGTAAAAACGTATAACAAAAATAATACACTCTAATTTTTGATCTGTTAACTGTTGGTGAAAACAATGTTTCTTCATTAAAATTGTTGTTTTTGGAAACAAAGTTCCTTCATTAAAATTCTTGTTCGTGTAAACAGCATTTCTTTATTAACCCTTTATTTACTGACGGTATTTAAAAGTACCATTTAAATCTAGCTTATATCTTTACTATAACACTATTTTTGCCGATGGTATTCTAAAGAACACGGGGAATGTAACCCGAATAACATGATGTTAATATAAGCTAAAAGAAGGAATTAAAAATATTTAATTAATAATTAAACTAATTAAGATATTTCTGTTAATTACATTTTTTTTCTTGGGTTCCCTGGGATTATTTTGCAAGGAAACTAAACGACTGGTGCAAAAATGAAATTGAAAAAATGGATGGCGACATAATTCAGTAAATAAAGGGTTAAAATCCTTACGTGCCATTAAACTGAAAAAGAATGATAAGCAAAGAATTCAGAATGAGTTTCGGAAGCAAACGTAGATTACATGGCTACGTGACATTTTAAACTAGAATAAAAGAAAATTTAGTTCTAATATGTTTTTTTTTGCATCAAAATTAAAGAAATAAACTTCCAAATACCAATTGAATAATTAATAATTATTTCTCCAAATACGAAAATGAATTATAAAACAATTAATTTGCATTTATAAAATATCATGAAATAAAAACATAAAAGGCTTGAAATTCAAAAAGTTCTAATTAAAATTTCCATTTCTAAATAAATATTCTATTCACACATTTGACACCTCTGTAAATTTCAAATTGAAATGTCTAACTTTATATAGAGAAAAAAAAATAGTTTTGTTCTTCGTTTAACAATGTGTTTTAATTTCAAATTAATGGGGAGAAATTGAGTGAAAAGAAATTCATGTTCACACCAATAGCTGAATTTCTTTTCTTGTATAAGACATTTTCGAAAAATAATTTATCTCTAGAAAATTTAAAAAATTTAAGAAAAAAAGATAAGACTGTTGCCAAAACCTAATAATAAAATAATTAAATATGATGCAAATTATAAAATAAAAAAAATAAATGAGTTAGTGCATTTATATAAATTTTAATAGGTTTAATATTTTTAAATGCATACAACAATAAATTTATAAATATGTGTATGTACTAACTGAAGATACATGGATAAATCGGAATGATCGGAGATCAAATCAGCATTAAAGAGAATTAAGTTATCCAACTACGTTAAAAACAGGGGTTTTTGACCACATTGGTGATATTTTTTTATTATCATTTCTCGTAGTTCAGGCTTTCATCTTTCCAAAACAGTTTATCTTTTTTTCTGAAAAGGGAGGGATGTCCTATCATCCAGGGTCACAGAATTTTCAGCTAACGTTTTCTCTTTCACTTCCATTTTCTGAAAACTTCAATTTTCATAAAAATTCTCCACCCTTTACTTGATATATCGAAAACTAATAGTTTACATAAACATTTCAGCTAGTGTTTCAACTATTATGGGCAATGAAATGCGCCAAAAGTTTTATTGTTGGTGAAATATTTTTTCATTTATAGGAGTTATTAGAAAAGAATTCATGTTTATTTTATTCAAATATCAATGATGCATTTCAAAATCTAACGGAAGCCTTCAGACTTATCATACTAAACATACTTGGTAAGCAAATCAGAAATTATATAGCAATATCATCAAACAGCTCTTAAAATATTCAAAATACAATTTTCTATTTCTTTTATTTTATTAAAGACATAAAACTGGTATTAAATATTGATGTATATAGCTCTAATTATCAAAAAGAAATGTTGGAATAATTATTTCAAAGTTATTATTATAAATCTGTAGCAATTCTTCAATTTTCAAGTTTTTTTTTTCTGGTATTCTTAATAAGGATGTGTGTATAATCCAGAAACAATATTCAAGTAAGAAATTTATGAAATTTTATAAATAAATATTAAAAAAGAACAATTTGAATGTAAGATAAAAACTGTCTTAGTAGTAGAGTAGTATTGACTTAGGAGTCGTTGACCTGTGTCACTCCACTAACCAAAATGTATTTTTATTTCAAAAGTAATTTTCTAAAAGTTTCTGCTTATAAACAATGAAATTTTGGCTTCTGTAAAGGCATTTTTATTGTAGTATTTCATAAAAACATAGAAACATAAAATTACTTAAAACATTGAATTATGAAGTTGTTAATTCTGGACTCCAAATTTTTCAAAAAACAATCAAATGTTTTGCTTTTGAACATTTTTTACAATTAGCATTATTTTAAGACATAATCACCTTAATGTAATTATGAGATGCTATTAATTAAAGCTTTAATGAATCATCTGATAAGTTATGCGTTTGGTCCTTCATATATGATGTTATCCATCTACATTAATATTAATCAAATCGTTATTAATGCTCCAGAGATTTGCATTAATTCTGGCATAAAACTAAATATATTTAATCATATGAAATATTCATTTTATTATTATTCCGAGAGATGTCTCAAGGTGTATAAAAATATTTAGTAATATTTTTTTCTAAAACCTTTTCCAATTTTCTCTTGAATCTGCAGAATAATGCAGAAACATAGAAAGAAAAATGAAGATAAGAAAATGCAATAATTGTTGCCCTTCGGCGAGAAGCTGCAACACACAAATCTTTTTATCATAAAACCAAAAAAAAATGTATCTTCTTCTTTATGTTTTTTTGGTGAATTTGCTTTTTGGAAAAATGATAATAATATCAGAATAAATAAGAATTAAAAAAAAAAAGATTCGTGACAAAAATTATGATGCCAGTAAAAAAAATTTTCTTTTCTTGGATATGTTGAGAGAAACGAATTATTTTTTCTTTCATTCAAAATAACCAAATTTGAATTATTATCTGGAGATATCAAGTATTTTCAATACTGCATAGATACGTTATTTCTGATATGGCAACTGGAGAAAGAAATTGAATATCTTTTATAGAAATTGAATATGTGATTTTTCATGTAATAAAATCGAAAAATATAAAGTGTTTCTTCCTCTTCATGTTATTTTTTAGTGATTTTTATTGGAAAAATGATAATAATATAAGAATAAATAGGAATTAAAAAAAAATATTCGTGCACAAATTATTATGATGCTGGTAAAACAAATATTTCTTCTATGGATGTCTTTAGCAAAATGAATTATTTTCTCTTTCATTCAAAGCAATCAAGTTGGCACTTCGAATTATTAATGGATATATAAATTACTTTCACTAGTGCATAAGTTATATCTAACATGGCATCTGGAAGGAAATTGAATGAATTTTAATATAATTTTATGTTTTTCTTTCTTAAGGAGCTGAAGAAAATAGACAAATTTTTAAACCATCCAATTCTAGGATTTCCTAAAATATTAAAAATGAAAAATCATTCGTATCGATTGCTATTCTTAATGTCACTTTTAAATTTGTCAGCAATTCTTGCTTATCAATTATTCAGAAAAAATTCTGCATAAATAGAAGGATAATTTTTTTTATTATTCTTCCATGATATTTTTTGTATTCCTAAAACTTTTTTTAATATGGGAAAAATTAATATCATGAAATTTTGCTATCGAACTATGCATTTTACTTTCAAACTAATAAAATAATAAATCGAAAATCTCGCATACACAGTTGATCATGTGAGTTTAATTAGATACATTTTGCGAATTATTGCTCTTTCATTGACTGAAAATAGCATATTATTTTACCATGATCAAATTCCTTTTCTTTTTTCATTGAAAAATTGATTCACAAATATGAAAAGGTTTCGACACATGGCCTATGTTGATAAGGAGACCTAATTTGGAATCAATAAATTTAAAAAAATTGATAAAAATGGCAATTTTTGTTTTTCTATTAGACTAAATGTCAGGTATAAATTAAATGATTGATACCACCTTCAACATCGTCTTACTATTTGCTCATGATATCAAAAACTTAGCCAACCTTTAAGTTTAATCATTATTATTTATGTCTTCATAATTTACAGCTTCAATTAGTAAATAGCTTTTATACGTTTGAAAATAAATGCATATTTAATTAATTGTGTTTTATTTTAGTTGGACAGATTTAGTAACAGAGCACTTCTATTTTTCTCCCCACTCATTGTAAAATTCTGATATAATACTATATTGAAGTTGTTACAATAATTTTATTCTGATAACGCCATTATCATGAGAATATTAATTCATGTAGTAACATTACTTAGTAGCATAAACGGTATAATTATAATACCAACAAATATGTAAATGTGTGAATTGTCAAGCATAAGGCAAAACGTTTCCAAAATTTTCTACAGGGTAGAATGTAACCGACTAAATTTGATACTTTGTTACAGCTTGGGCAAAAGATATTAACAGAGAAAATTTTTTGGTATTAAAACTTTATCTCCTAAAAATTTGTTGTTTTCATCACTTTGACATATATTAAAAGAAATTATTTCACCATTTTTAAATGCCATAAAATAACTTTTAATCAAAATATTTTCATTCAATGTATGTATTATTTGAATAATTCTTCTTCATTAAATATCAACTGTTATTTTTTTTATATATTAACTTTTTTCAATCTTTTTCTTTGAAAATTTTAATAAATGCAACTGTTCTGCCAACTCCATAATTAGACAGAGTTTTTTAATTTCAACGTAATGATGAGAAAAAGTAAAACATAAAAAAACGTCAGTTATAAATCTATATTTATATTTTCACCTTAATTAACTTGATACTGTTTACAGTTTGGAAAACCTTCTGTTGGCGGTCCAATAAACATTTACAATGTAATTAGCAGTTAACGTAACCATTGCAGATTAAAACTGATTGACAGAAGAAGTATCAAGCGAAACAAGCATACATAATTCGTAATAAATGTTTGAGTCCAATTTTTTTTTCTTTTTTGGAAAACCACGCAGTTTGTAAATAATATACTTGCTTGAAATATTATCATATGCCGTCGTCCTGGCATAGGGGTAGCCTGTCTTCAGCATGATCTGGGCGTCCCGGGTTCGAGTCCTGGTTCGGGCATGGTTGCTCTTTGTTCTACCTGTGAGATGTAGGAATGTGTGTGCTACAAGTCAGACTTCTGTCCTCTGGTTGCTCAGGGGTCTTTACCCTCACAAGCTACTGCACCCACTTCCCTTGGAAACACGGACATGACATCATTATAATGTAAAAAAATAATACTAATAATAACAATAATAAATCCAAAACATAATATTTTTAAAGGTATACAAACCTTTTGTCAATAATTATCGAAATCTATTTTTGTTAACTAAGTATTTTTTGAATGGTACCTCCTCAATAATCTAAATAAGTATTCACAAATTCCTGATGAGGATAATTAAAATAAAACTAGAGTACAGACAAAGTGCAATCAAATACTAAGCAGCAAATTATTAAATATGCTAATAAAATGCTCTTCCAGGCAAATGCTATCAAATTTTTGATTATGTCAAAGCAAATGAAAACCTTTCAATTAATGAATATTTCTATTCTAATCTTGTTTCAATTCTTATTATTTAGGAATGATAAATATTTAAGATAGAAATGATATTAAATGCGAAAATAAAATTCTCATTTGGAACTTATAACATTCTTATATTATATATTTATTGCTCTAAAGTTAAAATTTCCCCATTTATGTAATTGGATTCTATGATTCATACATAATGAAAGCTATACTGTATTTACATATTGAGCCAATCTTTGAAATTTATTGAAAAATTTCTATTACATATTTTTCTTATCTGATTAAAATATAAAAAAATAAGTTTACTTTTTAAAAATAAAGTCATTTTACCTTGTATAATTTTACAAACAATGATAATGTGTTTTCTTTAGAATCCAACTCATTTTTTATTTATTAAACCATCGTATTTTCACTTTTTAAATATTTAAACAAAATTATTTTCTTGAAAAAAGAACTGCAATATATAAAAATAATCATCCGTTTTCATTAATGAGTACTTAGTGAAATAACTACATTATTATTAATAAAAATACATTTAAATTACTGTGTAAAAATGCATAACAAAAATAAAATACTTTAATTCCTGATCTGGTTCTTGTTTGTGGAAACAACGTTTCTTCATTAAAATTGTTGTTTTAAGAGACAAGGTTTCTTCATTAAAATTCTTATTCGTGCAAACAACATTTCTTTGTTAAAATTTTTACAAGCCGTAAAATAAAAAAATAATTGTAATTAAAGAAATCAAAATGGATTTCGAAGGGAAACGTAGATTACATGGCTACGTGACATTTTAACTCGTATAAAAGACAATTCAGATCTAATATGATTTTTTTTGCATTAAAATTAAAGAAATACATTTGAATATTTAATAAATATTTCTCCAAAAACAAAAATGAATTATAATACAACAAATTTACATTTATAAAAATTTTTTGAATAAAAAAGCATAAAGGCTTTGCAATTCAAACAGTTCCAATTAAAATTTTCATTTCTAAATAAATATTCTATTCACATATTTAACAGCTTTGTAACTTTGGTTCTCATTCAAATTGAGATTTCTGACTCTATAGAGAGAAAAAAACAGTTTTTTTTAATCTTTTAATAATGTGTTTTAATTTCAAATTAAAGGAGAGAATTTGTTCGAGAAAGAATTTCGTGTTCACACCAATCGCTAAATTTCTTTTATTGTTCAAGACCTTTTTCGAAAAATAATTTATTTTAATGTAATTAAAGCGATTTTTCTCTTTATTTATAATTTTTAACGATTAATTAATCCTTTTTAAATCCAATTCTATGTTCAAAAGGGAAAAGTAAGTAATGAAATGAGTAAAGTTGCCATTTAGTTAATTTCTTATTAAAAAAAATGTTTTAGTTAAGGAAACGTGCTAGATTTTAATATTATTAGCAGTCATTTATTAATATATATGAATAATAGACAGTTATCTGTTTTGTCCTTCATCAAATTTAGCTATCTCAATATAAATAGTAACCATTATTTTGTATTCTCATTCACAGTATTTTGCTCAATTATTGCAGACGTTTGTCACAAATAAAATATCAAAATAAAGAATTGCTTCTCTGATTTTAACAGAATTATCAAATGCCATTTTTGAATTCTAGTTCTTATTTTATATCATTAGAAGAATGTTCCATGAATGTTGTTTTTAATGAAAATAATATGATTTGGAATAGTTTCAATGTGATGTTTAATTTTTACAGGAAATTCGTTTCTTAGTTAATAAATATTTCTTCAAACACAAAAATGAATTATAAAGCAACTATTTTACATTTATAAACATTTCTTGAAACAAAAAAAATGTATAAACGGTTTGAAACTCAAAAACTTCTGATTAAAATTTCCATTTCTAAATAAATATTCTATTCACATATTTAACAGCTCTGTAACTTTGATTTTCTTTCAAGCTGAGATTTATAACTGCAGATAGAGAGAAAAAAACAGTTTTGTTCTTCAACGTTTCTTCTTTAAAATTCTTGTTTGTGGAACAAAAAAATGTTTTTTGATAAAATTCTTATTTGCGGAAACAGCATTTCTTTATTAAAAGTTTTACGGCTATAAAACTGAAAAAGAATTGTAAATAAAGCAATCAGAAGGCATTTCGGATGAATACGTAGATTACATGGCTACGTGACATTTTAACTAGTGTAAAAGAAATTCATTTTGCATCAAAATTAAAAGAATAAACTTCCAAATACTGATTGATAATTAATAAATACTGATAATTAATAAATATTTATCCATAAAGTATCATGAATTATACAACAATTAATGTATATTTATGAAAATTTCTTGAAAATAAGCTTATACGGTTTAAAACTCAAACAGTTCTAATTAAAATTTCCATTTCTAAATAAATATTCTATTCACACATTTAACAGCTTTGTAATTTTGGTTCTCTTTCCAATTGAGATTTCTAACTGTATATATAGAGAGAAAAAAACAGTTTTGTTTTTCTTTTAATAATGTGTTTTAATTTCAAATTAAGGGGGAGAAGTTGCGCGAGAAAGAAATTCGTCTTCACACAAATTGTTGAATTTCTTTTCCCGTTTAAGCTATTTTAGAAAGAAAAAAAAATTTAATGTAATTAAAGCAATTTTTGCTCATTATTTAGAACTTTTTAACTATTATCTTTTTTAACTCCAATTGTATTTTTATCAGGGAAAAGTAAGTAATGAAATGAATAAAGTTGCTTTTTAGTTATTTTCTTATTAAAAAAAGTTGTTTTAATTAAGGAAACTAAGAAGAAAACGCGTTAGACTGTAATATCATTAC
>JAPMOQ010003811.1:189896-212077 GCA_026543055.1 Argiope trifasciata
TTCTTCTTAGTTTCCTTAATTGACTAAAATGATGCTGTTTCCTAGATCACCGCAAAGATTGATTTACAGTATTCTGTATACTAGATGCAGCGGGTACTCTAAGAGCTTGGCGACTTGGAAACGAATTTGGTGACTTTGGTGACAAAATGGATAATTCTTGAAAATTTGAGAATTTTTACGATTCTTTCATTGGGGATTTAGATACATCCAGATACGCCATGATTGGTCCAGACATTTCTAGCCCCACCTCCTGAAACTATATAATGACTGCAGTTTCAAACTTCCGGCAGAGTAGTCGGAATCGACGTTAGATAACGAGTCCTCCAGAGGAGAAGACAAGAAGCGGCGGAGCAAGGCAAGTGCTGAGCTGAGATGTGTGCCTTTTAGTCTGTTGTGGAAACAGCATCAAGTACTATGCCGTGTATATTGCTGTGTGTCTGTCTCGTCTCTAAATAATTGTGGTCATTGAGTTGTTAATATTTGTCATATTTGTGCTTCGACCTGAAAATAAAAGTTGTCTGTTTTGTGTCTTCTACTAAAGGACTGATCATTGTGTGCTTATCTTCTTACACTATACCCTCCCCCCTATACAAGTAAACGAACCCAACAGATTAGGAGAGGAAATCCGTAACAATATTATATTCAGTCATTTATTAATGTATGCGAATAATCAACTTTTATATAAATAATATATTATATCTATTTTATATATATTTCATTAAAATTAGCTATCTGAATATAAATATAAATATAAATAATTATTTTATCTTCTCGTGAGTAGTATTTTGCTCAATTATTGCAGATATTTGTCACAAATAAAATATTAAAATAAAGCTTTGCTTCTCTTATTTTTTAAAAAAATTATCAAACACCATTTTTAAATTCTAGTTATTATTTTATATTAATTGAGGAATGCTCCCTGATTGTTGTTTTTAAAGATCAATAATGTTTTCAAATAGTTTCAGTATGATGTTTAATTTCTACCGGAATCAAATTCTTAGTTATCATTGATTAAATATTTAATTTTTCATTATTTACTATTAAAATGTGCAAATTTAAATGCGTTTTAAAGTATAGATATTTTATCTAAATACCAGGAAGTGATATTATTTTAATAAGAATAATGTGAAATTTCTGTTTTGATGAGTTTTAAGTTTATATTTTAAAATCATCGCTATATAAACGAATATAATCATCGCTGTTACTTAAAATATTTCGTACATCTAATTCTTAAATAAATTTATTGAATCATAAAGTGAATATGTAATATAAATACGCTATATGATTCAAGAATACGTTCATATGAAATTAAATTCAAACGCATTTATTATATCTTCTTTTATAATCTATTAATGATATCTTCATTTATAATCTATTAATGACATTCCATCGCTCTTTTATATTATTACTGTCACATTTATTATTGCTTATTTTATCGTATGGTAATGATAATTCATCGGTCATTTATTTTGTTATTTCCGTATTTATTTTTTTCTTCTTTTATACTATAGCAATGGTATTTTTTCGTTTTTTCTTTATTATTGGATTTATTATTGTTCCTCTTATCATACACTAATGATATTTCTTCGCCTTTCCCATTTATTGAGAAATTTGCTGTTTAAAATACCAAATACTTGTATCAACTAAAATGAAATGCATTTCGTATCGCTTCTTTTAGCATTTACTAATGATATATCTTCACATTTTTAATTTTATTATCATCGGATTTATCAGGGCTTCTTTTATCAAATACCAATAAGGTTTTTTCTTTCTTTTATTTTATTATTGCTTCTTTTATCAGATACAATTGATATTTCTTTTCTTTCCTCTTCTATTTTATTTATGAGTTAATATTCTGCTCAGAAAACTCCGAACTCAATCCCTCTGTCGGATATTTAATGAGAAATTTGTTAGGTAACTTCAAATCTTCTCTCCTACGGGAGATACTTGTTTGCTTTTATTCTATAGCAAATCTATAGCAAAAATAGCAGGCAAGAATATTGCCGAATATAGTAATAAAATAAATATGAGGGAAATTATAAAATAAAAAAACATAAATTAATTAGTGCATTTGTTTAAATTTTAATAGATTTAAAATTTGTAAATTCGTACAGCAATAAATTTATAAATATGTTTATGTTGGTATGTGTATATTGATACCCTCGAGAGAGGGATTTTAAAAATGAATAAATATTATAACAAAAATTCTAAAATAAGCCAGAAATCACATAGCTCTATCGTCAAATATCTCATAATAAAAAGTGAGATCTATAATGATGATCTCACTTCTTATCCTGAATCTATAATGTGAGATATTTATAGAAGTACTACATCAAACCTCATATTCCATTGTTAAAGATATAAAACCATTTACCAAGAATTCACGTATACAAATGCATGATTATATTTTAAAATAGTAGATTATAAATATATAATAATAGATTTTTAATTCTATTTTAAAATAGTAGATTATCTCATTTATTTGTTTATTTAAAATTATATTATAAAATTAAAAATTATTATGAATAGTAAAATTATCGACAGAAACGCTTTGAGTACAAATGAAACAAATATTCCTGAATTATGTGAAATTTAAGAAAAAAAAAGTTTTTATTTTATATTAGAATATAAGAAAAATAATTCTATCCACAGATGATGCATTGTCATAACTCGTTTCTTTTAATATTCTTGTGTTTATAACAACTTAAATATTTCTCAATAATAATATATAATGAGTAATGATAGTTGCTTCTAAATAATAATGATTATATCCGGAAATATGAACAATTCTTCAGCCTTTCTGTCATTTTTACATCCTTACATTTGTATTGTCATCTGAAAACAAAATTATATTACCACAAAATCATTAAGTAAGTTAAAAACCATTAATATTTTTTTTTCTGATAGAAAATGTTTGTGCTAGTAGGAGCTTCAAGCTAAGATATGTAATTTTAATTTTAATTTGTGAGGTACATTTTACAGCCTATACTTCGACATGAATTAATTTGTTACTTTTGTTCATGTAAGAATTAAATAATAACGTACATATTATGCTAATCAGCAAATAAGAATCAATATTGCAGGTTTTAGATAAAAAAGAATTACAATTTCAAAGCTGTCTTTCCATTTGCCAGGTAAGAATAAAGAGCTATATAGGTAAGCACTGCATCTGAAGATTTTTCATGTGAAGATTGTTCCAGAAATTAACGCAAGGTATGAATTTGCCAAAATTCCTACAATAATGTGTGAAAAAAAGTTAAAGTTAAAAACCATTTGCAGCATATAGTTTAGATTTTTAAAAATTGAGAGTTATAAGATAGATTTTTAACAATAGATTTAAAAAATATGCGTTAAACTAAGATTTTTAAAAAGTATAGAGTAATAAAAATAGACTTTTAACCCTAAATTAAACAAAAAAATCTGTGTTAAACAAAGATTTGAATGAAATAAAAAAAACACATTTTTCTTTAAATTGTCATATTTTTATTGAATCATAAAGTAAAATTAGAAGATTATGAATATAATAACACTTTGGGAAAATGGTTCCATGGCATTGATGGCTCATAAGCCCTGTTTCTATGATTATTTTGCATTTGTTGTTGGAGAGTAAAATTTTTTTCTAGAAAGCTGGAATGGAGTTGGCTGGAATTGGAACGCGCTTGTGGGCTCAATGGTGCAAATATTTGACTTTAAAATCCCATGAAAGGAAATTAATTGATATTCAGTCGCACGATCTAGGAGGCCAATTATTAAATTTGTGAATTGTGGTCACCAAACTGATGTTTACCAATGAAAGCATCGTAACTGTTCCTCTTCCCACACTCTACCGCTGCGATGAACAATCAGTCCTTGTCCTCAAGAAATGAGCGTAAAACATGATGTAGTCCAAGAATATTATTTTAATGTCTATATGTTAAATGACATTATCCTAAATAGTTTTGTAAATCATGTCTTTTAATGTCATTAAATGTATTTTAACTTAATTGGCATGATTTGTGGATTTCAATAATCTACCCGGACAGAATTAAAACTATTGCGTCCTTTCTGTCACAACATGTTTTGCTGTCATGTAATACTCCAAATTCCCTAACCCTAAACTATCAGCTCTCAAATTGTTCCTTAATAGTGTTGCCAACGTTTTACAGAACGTATGTGGTCAATTTAAATCGTGTGCTAATTTTGTTAAGGCCTTGAAAAATAAAACTGCTGAAACGAATTAAATACGCAAGAAAAGGCTTTATCAAAAGTTTGTAATGTAAGTATTCAACAAGCAAATTGTGGCTTTATAAGACTGCTCATATGTTTCTCTATAAAGGATTTTATTGGTTATTTTTATTCGCTTTCCAAATTAAATAATCTATTTTCTCATACCTCTTCATAATTCTAATTCCTCTAATAAACATGCTTTTGTACACAGAAAATAGAAAATCTACATTTATTAACTTTTCTGGTGAAATATGCATCAATTATACAGGGCATCCATTTGGTTATTTAAATTTTTCATGGAATAAAATTTTCTCAATTTTTTATCATTGTTTGAGAACATCCCTGAAAATTCTGCTGAAAATACATTATTGAAAACAGAAAACTATTCACACGGAATTTTTAAATTAACCCTTTTGAAAAGAAAACAAGCGATTCATTAATTAACGCATTGTGTTAGGAGTTAACGATTTTAATGGATTTCTTACAAAGTGATAAATTTTATTCTCTTCTCTTACTGCTGCACTTAGTGAGCATATAATGCCGAGATTTCCTTTTAATTACATTGGTATCATCGTTTTTCTCTCCCATGCAAGAACATATTTTATAACAAAAGAAAATATTTTTGATTAATGATTATCAGATATAGAGCATCTCTTCCTATTTATAAAAGTTCTTACTTCCTTTTCATTAACTTTCTTTCATAAGGATTTTGATTTTAAATAAATTTAGTAGACTTAATATATTAATTAAAAAACATTGAAATCTGATGGTTTGCTCACAAGAGGGAAGGAAAATTTCAATTATTATTTGTAACTATAAAAGTGGATTTTATTTTATGTTTCTCAAATGGCTAGCATATATTTATTTTTCCCGTTTTATCGTCATTTTAATTTCTGAAATTGAAAGAAAGGTACATGCATTTTTTAGAAAATAATGAATTTGGTTTTATTCATATACTTATGCATTTTGAGAGTAGATACAGTCGGAATTTAACTTCATGAATTTATATTACTTTAATCTCACAAAATATTTTGTAAATATAATTTGTTTCTAATCAGCTGTAATTTTTGAATATAATTATTATATAAAATTATTTCACTTTCACATTTGGTTATGATAGATCTGAAAACAGAATTCAAATGCTACAAATGTACCACTACAAATCTCACTATGAGGAAGTTTGTGTTTATAGAAATTACCTTTTTCAATGTTTTTGAGGTTGAATCGGATAACCTCTGTTTCATTTTCTGTTGTTACATAATTCACTTATAGTTAATTAAGATTAGGATGTAGTCTCATGTTTGTAGAAATATGACACCATTTAAAAGTTGACATAAATTATAATTCCAGGAATCAAACCTACTTTAAACTATTATAATATTAATAATTTAGCCTAATTTAACCTAATATAATACCGAGAATCGAGCCTGCTTTATCAATTCCTAATTGCATCTTAATAAGAATCTGTTAAATTTAAAAGACAGTAAAATGACATCAGATGTGATTATTAAATGCACTTAATGATTAAAACTGATGTACTCATAAATATTTTTTTTTCAATTTTCTTCAAGATGATTATCAGGAGGTAATATAAACAATTAATTTTTGTAATTGAGAACGTAATCATGCAAGCTCTGAATCATTAAAGTCAAGCATTTCAATCCATTTCATTTTGATCCAAATTCTGTAAGAGGAAATTCAAATATGAAAAATCATTTTCATTTATCTTTCAAAATGATTTATTTGGGGAATGACGTAGCACTATCAGTAAATACAATATCGATACCACAAACAAATTTCATTTAGAATAACATGAGTTAGCTTAATGATCATATCAACAAAAAAATACATGGTAATTTTTTATTTATTGACGAATCGGTTAACTGTTTCATTTTCAATTTTTTGAATAAACTTTCAATTTTTTTTTTGAATTTTATCTTAATGAGAGGGAACTTTTTAATGCTCTTAAAATATTATTTTAAAAAATATCTGCTTAATACTTTAGTTTATATACATTAAAATTTTTCAAGATAACTTGCTTTTTCATGTTATATACTTAATTCAGTGCATCAGAAAATTCCATAGTAACCTAGACTAAATAAATTGTTTCATAAACTGTTTTAATAGATATGAGACTGTTGAATCATATTCAATTTCAGTCTAAGTTATTTGAAAAACTTAAAGTGAAATTTTATTTTTACATTTCAGTAGCTAATAATTTAATCGCTGACTATCCCACACACTTGATATTAGGATGATTATTTCTGATTTCTTATAGCTTATTTCTGAATTCTTATACTTAATATTCTACAAGCTATCTTTTTAAAACATTTTCTTATTAGTATTGAGGTTCAGTTTATGATTATTTTCAAGATCTTAATATCATGCTGCTATTTGTTGATACAACGTAAGTGAAAAAAAAAAAAGAAAAGTGAGTGAAGATTTTTATTTTTCCCTGAATTTTTCAATTCTTTATTTATAGATGAGCATTTTTTTTTTCAAGAAATGAACGAGACATTTCCTTTTATAATATTGCTAATTTGATTTAATCCAAAATAACTAAGAATGAAATAACATACATTATACAAAATATATCTAACTGGTTTATAGGAGCAACTTTCAATTTCATTAAAAAGTTAATGAGAGTTGAAAAAATTAGTATGTTATTAGCAGTTTATCGAAATGAAATGAAAAAAAAAGAAATTTTTTCAATCCTCACATATATTATTTCGAGTCATGAAGCAAAATATTTTTAGAGCATTTGGCTTTTTTTTTTAAATATTTTCTTTCTCTGTATCCTATCTGCAGAATCAATTTAAATAGTGGAAGATTAAAAAAAGAGAGATAAAAGAAAAAAATAAAGAAATAAATGTGGCCCTTAAGCAAGAAGCTAAAACTCGGAAATCTTTTTTATCATATAACTTAAATCAGAAAAAAAAAAACATGGCTTGTTTTGCTCTAGTAATATTTTTTTATTGAAATGTTGTCTAGAAAAACAGATAATATTTTAAAAAGAAAAAGATTTGCGACAAAAAATATTGAGATGCGAGTGAAAAAAAAATCTCCATTCTTGGGCGTGTTGACAGAAATGAATTATTTTCTCGCTTATTTGGGAGTTGCAAATTTATATTTTGATTTATTATCTGATAATTCCGCGAAGCGTAAATGATTTTTTTCAACATCATGATATGAAACATGATTCTTATCCAATTTTTTTATCTGAATATTCAATTTTATGAAATTTTTCTTAATTGATTGAAGAAAAGGCTGTCTAATGTGCTGAATCAACGCTCAGATATGATAAGTAAAATAATAAAAAGCAAATAAAACAATCAATAATTAAATAAAACAAACAATTGTTAAAAGCAAATAAAACAATGAACTTTCTTGTAGGATTTTATCCTGTTTACAATTTTCTCTCTTATCAAAATCTTATTATTTTTGAGGTAGAACATTCTATTCTTTAAAATTCGACAAAAATACCTTTTTCTATTATTCACTGGTTTAAAGAAATAATGAATATTATGTGTAACGTTTACCGATATATGGTACAATTTATAGTAAATATTTGCTACATTATAAAAAATTACTTTTTAGGTTTAAAATTTGTCAATATTTCATTATTTGAGTGTATTCGATTTTTAAAGGATTTAAAAATTGTGAATTAAAAAAATCTCACTGTTAAATGTAGGCTAATTTCTCACCATTAATGTGACTATAATTATTTGATATGGGGCTAAACTGCTTCAACTGTAATAGTTAAAAACTTCTAAATAGTTTGTAATAAATATTACCTTCCTTTGGATCTTTACATTAAGCTCATGGTAGTTTTGTGCATTGAAAATTGTAGCCTTCGAATACTAAGAAGAATAATATCTTAGTATAATTCATCGATATTTCTTATTAGCAAGTCTAAAAAATACATCTGTATGTGATAAATTCTTATTTAAACATTAGAGTTTATTATGATATTTTTTAGATTGATTTCCACAAAAATAATGAAATGATTTTCTATATTGAAAATTACCAATTTTTGCTTGCATTCATGAAGAAAATTTTATGTGATAAAAGGTATTCTTTTATTATTATTTTAAATAATAATCAAATCTCACTTAAATATGAAACCACAAAATTTTCGATTACAAGAATTCACAATTATTTGAATTTTTGTAACAAAATATGTGTTTTAATCAAATTAGAACCTGATTGATACATTTTAATGTCCATATAGTAGTTCAAACTTTACCTAAATAAAACTTTAAAAAAGTTATTTAAAATACCAATTTATATAATCGTTTTTATATGAGGTTTTCTTAGTTATTCTACTTTCATCCGAGTTGTCCATCGGACATCAAATTTCATATTGCCTACTTAGCAATCCTACAGTTTCGTGATTTATGATTTAAATAAACTTTCAAAACATTTATTATTGCTAAATGTCGAGTCTGTAAATTACATATTAAAATTAATGTTTTGGAACTTTACTTTTATTTTAGAATCTGTTCATTTTTGTTATTGTTTATCATGGCACTTTACTTACTCAACTGTATAAAATGTATATAGTATAAAATTAGATCTCCTGAAAGCTTCTGTTTCATATAATGATGATTGCAGCTGATTAAAATATGTACAGGTACAGTAGACTGAAATTGATGAAATGATCCATACATCAAACAGATGAAATCATATTGTATAAAAAATTTCCCATTAAAGCAAACACAACTTATTCTACTTAAATCTGTAAACTGGATTTTCAGTTTCCAAATGGAATAAGATGCAAAGTAAATTATATAATTAAAATAAACAAGAAATATAAAATTTCTTGGCAACATTTATGATTTTAATACTCATTTATTTTTGTGCATACAATATTTAGAATTAAGCATGCAGAACTCAATATTTCAACTGCTTTATCTATTTTTATATGGTCATTAATAAATGCAACTTTTTTATACCTATTGCATCGTTCAGTAACTTAGCTCTATTTGTGTATAATGATACAATGTTCTTTCTAAAAGTGCTTTTAAACAGTACCAGACACTTGTAAGTGGCAATAAAAATATCTTTTTAATAATACTCATAACTTTAATTAATTATGCTTCTGATTTTTTTAATACTTTCTATTCAAAATTAAGCTTAATTTTCAGTTCCTATTATTTATTCATTAAAATTCACCTTCAAAATATCAAAGAATATAGTAAGAAGAAAACGTGTCTACTGGCAAACACGAAAATGACCAAAAGGGCAGATTCTTTTAAAGAAAGAACTTCAATTTCCACTTGGAATTCCATTCACTGCAGAATGTTGTCCAAGGCATAAAAGAGAGAGAAAAATGCCGGAATCGAAGAGAAATGGCCGAAAGAAAAACAACAATTTCTTTTTATCTCTTGACCAGACAAAAAGAAGGATTGTAATGCTTTGAAAATATAATGTGAAAGTGGAAATTCATTTCGATGTAGTTTCATTAATAATGGACTAATTTCGTCAAGAATTCACTTTTTTTTTAGTATGTTCTTCCAAATATTATATTAATTGATGCTATGGGGATGTTAGAATCTATACTAATATTCTAAATGTGAAAGTTGGATGTATGGAAGAATGTTTTTCGATCAATCGCGCCAGAACGTTATTGGATGAAATTTAGCACAGAGATAGATTGCATCTGGAATAGAACATAGACTACTCTTTATATCGGCGAATTGAGTGATTATTTTTTACTATTTAAAAACTAACTTTCCAGCCAAAATGCTGAGGTCCAATCCGGCCAAAGATAAACAAGATTCCAGTATATTTTTGTGTTTTCAACAGTAAGGTGGTCAGTGGTAGCCTGTTTTCGACCGATAATTTCAAATGATTCAGTTTATTTCCTTAGTTTTTGATGCATTTAAAATCAAAGGGTGTTAATTAATCGATCTTTCGGATTCATTCTGAAATACTTTTAAATTCACATAAAACTGAACAGAGGATATAATTTTTTTCATCTGCATTGCGTTACCCCAACTGGCATATTAAAGTCAGGCATTTGCGTTACGCCAACTGGCTTTGAAAGTTCAAGCGTGATTGTTGACAACTTTGTTTCCATTTAGGTACCTCAATCTCGATATATAAATAAAATAGAATTGATTTGATTTTAAAGAAACATGGACTTGATTTACCATTTTCTTTCATTTGGAGTTTACAGTGTAAATAAATTGTTTTTAGGTTAGTTGCATGTTTTTGTTATAAAATTGTATTTATGGTATAAATTTTTCGTATTTGCTTATACTTTCAAATGTATCATTTTTAGGTTAGTTCTTTAAGGTTTTTATGTAAGATTTATATTTACCTTTTTACCTTGTAAATCTTTTTGATTTCAATATAAATGACTAACTATGAGATAAGTTGTTCAATTTTATAGCAAAAGCACCAAAAAAGTCATATTTTTAATATCTGGATGCTAAATTTTTCCCATTGTGAAGTGACTATGGTCAGCGTGTGTTCCATAACCGTCAGTTACGATGACGCGATCGGCTGGTGACCATCATGGGTGTCTACTGCTGTACAGCTATTGGGCGATAGAGAGTTCAAGTGGACCCTTGTGATGTCAGAGGCGGAGATAGGGTAGAGATAAAAAGCAGGGTTGTTTTAAAGGAAAGGGGATATACTTTTTGGATTGTGGACTGCTAAATTACGCTCCACCTAGAGTAACCACGTTAACTAACAACATGTTAGTTTCTGGTGGTATTATTTATCAGAATTAGTGGAGAACCTATTTAGTGATAAATCTTCAACTTTTGACTGTTGTGAAAATACCATCAACTAACAAATAGTGTAAATATCAAATATTTTAAATTAGAAAAATATACATATAAGAACAAGTTGTTCTTATGTGTATATTATTCTAGTTGTTCTTATGTGTATATTATTCTAGTTATTCTTATGTGTATATTATTCTAGTTGTTCTTATGTGTACATTATTCTAGTTGTTCTTCTGTGTATATTGTTCTCGTTGTTCTTATGTGTATATTATATTATTCTAGTTGTTCTTTTGTGTATATTATTCTAGTTGTTCTTATGTGTATATTATTCTAGTTGTTCTTATGTGTATATTATTCTAGTTGTTCTTGTGTATCTCGTTGTTCTATTGTATCTAGTTGTTTTTATGTGTCTAGTTGTTCTTATATGTATATGCTAGTTGTTCTTATGAGTATATTCTAGTTGTTCTTATGTGTATATTCTAGTTGTTCTTATGTGTATATTCTAGTTGTTCTTATGTATATATGACTGTAAATAAACGAATTGTCTGAAATTCTTCTTTCTTATTTGATCGGTCAGGATCAAGGCATTATAATACATTATTTGTAGCTTTGAAGGCTTTAATTTACTTTTGGCGATTATCATAGTTCAATCTTTATTAGCGTAATTAAAAGATAAATAAATAAAAATGGAGCCTGAGATTTTGTTGAATTTTCGTATTCTGAAAAAGTCAATGGATAATTCATTTTCAAGTTTCATAGAAACTGTTTGAATAACATTTTTACTAAAACAGCATTAGTGTTTTTTTCCAATTATGGCTGAAAACCCCTCTTATTTTTTAATCTTTATGCAATTTAATATATAAATAACGATTCAAAATTTTTATTTTAACGTTTCATCTCAGTCGTTATATTTTGGAGCTTGAAGCAGTCATTAATTTTTTGTGGATATAATTTTGCCAAGCGCATCACTCAAATAATTTGAAATAAATGTTAAGATTCTTCTATGCCAAAGCATCATTTCGCTTAAATCTCGTCAGATACACATTGACGCAAACAAAAAATCCCATATCATTCATTGATTATTATTTTAACCCTTTATTTACTGAGAGTACTTAAAAGTACAATTTAAATCTAGCTGACATCTTTACTACATGATTATTTATGCTGCTTGTATTTTAAAGGACATGGATAATGTAACCCAAATAACATGCAGTAAATATAAGTTAAAACTAAGAATTACAAATATTTTATTAATGATTACGATTAAAGTATCCGACTACGTTTAAAGGAATTTTTTTGAAAGTTTGCTTTTTTTAAAAAACTGTTTATGGTTTTTACGTTTATTGTTAATTATAAACACTATAAATACAAAAAAGTTACTTAAAAATAGAATATATTTTGAGAATTGGAAACTTTTCAGTAAACTTTAATGAAATTGAACCAAAACTGTTAACACTATACAGAAAAATGTAATGCAGCAATCCTATTTCTCTTTGAACGCTTTATATAGATTATAACGGTGAATGAAATGAACCAAAATCTAAGAAAAACCTTGAGATGTAAAGAAGTTATGGGTAAAAATATATGTATATATGCCTTTTTTCACTAAATTTCATACCTTAATTTTTCTAAAAACAACTATAAATGAAAAAGCATTTCACCAACACTAAAAGTTTTGGTTCATTTCATTATCCATATTATTTAAAACACGAGCTGAAATTTATAAGTAACTATCTCTATTAGTGTTTGAGACATCATGTTAACGGTGGTGAATTTTCATGAAAATTGACATTTTGAGAAAATGGATGTCAAAGAGGAAGTTTTTCACATATTTTTTCAGAGAAATCTGAAAAAATATGTGACCCTGGATAATAGGTCAGCCTTTTTTTCCAAAAAAAAAAAAAAAAAAAAAAAACATACTGTTTTGGAAAGAAAAAAGTCTAAACTATAATAATAATAATAATAATGCCCCATTGTGGCCCATAAACAGTGTTTTTAACCTTGTCGGATATCTTAAATTAATTCAGACGTGCTTTCCGTGATTATTCTGCAAGAAAACTAGATTACTGGTGAAAAAATGAAGTTGAAAAATTAATTGCAACATAATTCGATAAGTAAAGTGTTAATGATATTTTATAATAAAGCAGTAATATATATATTTTTTTGAATTTAAGGATATTCTGAAATGAAGTTGCATCAAAAACTTTTATATTTAATAAAAAAGTTCATTAAAAGTTCGATGTAAAGTTTATATTATATTATAAATTTTTCGTTTTCATTTTGTAATCGTTTTTTCTGCCACAGTTTTGTGTTCAAACAATAACTCAATTCCTTTAATACATTTCTTCAGCATTTTGTAGTCTTCTTCCAATGTTACCAAATAAACGTAAGAATAGGAAAATCTATACACCGAGATAGACAAAATCGATTTAAAAGTATCATTTCCTTTAAGGACATTTTCAACTTCAATTTGAAACTCCGTCAACTGACAGAATGTTTTCTAAGCTTTAGAAAAAGAACAAAAGATCTTGAAAAAGTGTTCTGACGAAATAAAAGCAAATACCTTTTATAAAGGGAGAAAGAATGTACAGAAAACGAGAGATAATAATACAAGAATTTATATGAAAGCTTGTTTCAATAAGATTAGATCCCATTTCCTCAGGCACCAAACATCAATATGTCTGCTCATTGAAAATTTCAGACGATATTTTTCTGTGGTCACTTATTTAAACAAAGTGAAATTCCGTCATAAGTATTATGGCACTCAAATTCTTCGATAAATTTGTTTCTATGAAGATTTTATTTTCGGTCCTGACAAACAACGATAGTTTAAAATTAAATGCCGTATTTCTCGAAATAATATTTATATAAAATATTTTATTTTAAAGCCTTTTTATATAATATGTATCTAAAAGAGGTAAGGGCGTTTACATAATATGTTTTTTTATTGCTATAAAATGCTTTTCGCAATTATGAATATGTCTGTAATATAAAATGCTTGTTTGTATATATTTATTTAAAATTTATTGCTTCATAAACAAAAAAGAAATTACAAAAACAATTTTCCTATGTACATAAAAAATGATTTACTCGATTTGTTCAAGTGTTTATTTAAATGTGTTCTATATTCGTTTAAATTACAAATTACAAATCTAATTTTTAAAAAAAAATTAGAGATCGGTTCTTCAATTCGTCATTTTGTAAAAGCTTTTGTCTGTGTTTGTTGTGATTGTATGTTTTAAAATATTCTGTTTTTTGTAATGAAAAAAAGAAGAAAGAACGGGGTACTTAATATTCATTTATGCGGTAAATATATGAATTTGAAAATTCTGACTTCTTAAAGACTGTTGATGGTATTAAAAAATCCTTATAATAAGGTGAGGGAGAGTACATTGTAAATTGCAACATTTATTTTTCAATTCAATCGCCTTTATCAACGTCAGTTTTTCGGTATATTATGAAACATCAACGATTTTAGTTGATTTACATCGTTGAAAAAATATATAATTTTATATATATCATAATTTATTATATCTTATATAAATCATAAATTAAATTATGCTTTGCATTTTACAAATTAAACTATGCATTGTATTTCACAAATTAAACTATGCCATATCACCAAGTTTAGTCAATATCCTCCCTAAAATTCCGAAATAGCTAAAGAAAAAACAGGTTTTTATAAGAGGGGTATCTTTAGTCATTTATCAATTTTTTCAAGTGAATGGGCTAATAACTTTATTATTGTGCTGATAACTCTCCCTCATTCATTTCACCTCTTATCAATTTTGGTATAAGAATTTAATTATTTATTAATTTTGTATAATATTTTGAGGGACTTTGGTTTTCCTCTTTCTGTTCGTCAAGAATATCTTATCCAATTGGTAATTATGAAGCTATCTCATCTAACTTTTTTTTTATTTCGTATAAAATATAGTTAGTCAACAATTCAATATACGCCGAAAAGAATGTTAGTTTGACTGATCGGTCAATGTTAGGTGGGACACTACTTACTCAGCAGTCAACCACAAGATATCCTGTCGATACTGCTACGTTCAGTGGTGGAGGGGTGGTCAGCTGTACAAAAGAAGAAGTCAACAGTTCTATAAAATTATATATTATCATTTTCTCCCTTCGGTTTTTCTCTCCGTTATTGTGCTCATCGCTTTCCCTCAATCCTTCATCTCGGCTCTTATCAATTCTATTTAAAATATTTTAAAACATGTGTTAAGAGAGAATAAACCTAAAATGAAATATTTGTCAGTAGAATATTTCATTAACTAGATTAGATAAATTTAGATTATATTTTCTTTTAAAAAATTGATTATAATATTCTACAAAAATTAAATATGCTAAATTTATTTTTTAAATATAATGCAAATCAGTAGCGTTTGAATCCGGCGCTAATTATGCATAAGATTCTCAAGTTGTTTAAATAAAAATAAAATGAATTATTTAAAAAACTGAAACCAGAAAATAAAAAGGAACTTTAAGGGATGTTTAAATTGAAATGCATATGAACAGAAAGCATTCCTGCCTACATTAAAAATGGTCGATAAGAAAATTCGTTTTGGAGGGTATATAATCACCGATATATCGCTTACATGATTATCTATTAAATATTTCAAATTGAGATAACATCTCGACTTCGTTCAAACAAATTTAAACAGGAAATGGTCTTCAAAGAAATAGTGAGCGTAAGATTCTAGTACACTTTGTATATCTCTGGTGGTTATCCCCAAACACGTTATTTTACATTTATATTCATGATATATAGTTACCAACTCTAATCATTCTCCCTTTTGTTCAGCTTCATCTTTCTAATTTCTCTACTTCGCCTTTAATTTTCGCATTCCAGTGTCATATGAGTCATTTGAGAGAAGCATGACTGCGGATTGTTTTCAGAAAATTCAAACTTAATATCGTTATCTACACTCTTTTTAAAGAAATGAAGAAATGAATCCTTTCCTTAAATTGCGTCAGTCACATTTGGAAGCAGATGAGCTGGGATGGATGGATGTTTGGATTTTTATGGCGCAAGGACCAAAACTGGCCATGCTGCGCCAAACAAGTGGTATTTGTTCATTGCCAAATAGTCTGTTAATAAAATATTTCTTCAAGGTCAAAATACAAACAACGTTTTGTTTTTATAAAATCAAAGTATAGTAAGTTTAAAGGACAAAAATCTTAAAATTAGGACTCCAATTACAGAAAATATTATTAGAAAAAGCTTAAAAACCACATGATATTCATATAAAATGGATAAAATTTATGGCTCTTAAAAATTCAAAGATATTCTTGTGATGGTTTTCACCCACTAATTCACGCATCTCCAATGTTAAAGAATTAAAATACCTCATAAGATGAGAATTAAATTTAGGACATTGAATTAAAATGTGCAAAACTGTAAGATTGACACCGAAATCTGAGCACATCGGTGCACACTGACCAAATAAAAGATGTTTGGCAGATGAGCTATGACCTACTTCATAATTCTTTTATAATGAATAAAAAACGGAAAAATTAAGAATAAAATTAGCTTAATGTAACCTCTAAAGTAATCTAATCATTTACACCAAAATTAAAAAATATATATACATTAATATAAATAACTTAAATCGAATAGAGTTTCAAGATTATAAGCAACAAAATAGCTTCCTTTATTTAAACACATTTAATAGTTATCAAATAATTTTTTTTTAAATCAGATACATATTTAATTTTATAGAAGCTTTGTTTGGTAATTTCTTTTATGCATATTTTAAAATATCTACCTTTAGTAGCATAAAAATATCGTACAATTTTGTATAACATTGATCAATATTCATAATATTGTTTAATATTCTGAAATATTATTTCATATCATATAACATGTAATATTGTACAATATTGGCCTATAGGCTGTACTATCGGGCTAAATTACAGCTGGACTAAGTATGAACCCTATAAAATTATGCAAAGCAGTAAAAAATATATAAATGGCTTAAAATTTACTCTATAAGATTATTAATAAATGCAAATTTAATGAAGAACTACCTTTAAGCAATAGTAATACATTTTAGCTATTTCCAATTATATCTTCCGCTCTTTGAATTTGATAAATTCAGTTTTAGAGTCAGAGCAAAAATAAGGTATATCTTTCATTCTTAAAATATTTTTGCAATAAAATTATATTTACTGTGCGACCCAGGGAAAATAATTTTTATTGAATATATCTAAGATCATATTTTTTAAACATAAAAGCGTCAAGAAGGTAGTACATTATGTGCGACCCTTATACTTCAGTCCAATACAGATGAAGTAGCTAATAAACTCCACAAACGCCTCACAGAAAATTATTCCTTTAGCTAAAAGTATACGACAGAGAAAAAAGCTTCATTTTTGTCTTCTATATTTAAATTCCAAAGAAATATCAAACCAAAAGAAAAAAAAGGCAGAAAATGATTCCTTAAATTCCACCCCAGCCATGAATTTCCTTAAAAATTCCACTCTAGACATGTTACAAATTCCTTTACTCTGAAGAACGATGCACGAGGAAATTTCAGTCATCAGTCATTTCCCTCCCCTTTCTCCGATCTTCAACGGGATTTTTTTTCCTCTTCCGCTGCACGAATCATGAATAATATTCGAATATTCCAACCATACGTTTCTGGCAGCTGACTTCCAGATAGAAATAACATTTCACTTCGCCTGTCGACCTGGATTTGTAAACATCATTCCACGTCTGGAATTTGTCTGCTTGAGAGGAAGTGGTTAAGAAGAGAACGAAGACAATAGACGGAGAGACATACAACATTTTGTCTTCTGTATTTCCAAAACATTAGGGTAAGAAAAATTACAAAAATACAAAACAAATACCAATACAAAACCAATGCACCTGTTTCATTAGATTAGCAGATATGATCGTTTATTTACTGCAATGTAGGTACTGCAGATTGAAGCAAATATGAAACAATTTGATTTATTATTATTTAAAAAATGCAAATAAAACAGAATATTCTTTTTAATTGTAAATAGATAAATGTCATCCATTTCTTAAAACAAGAAATGTTGATTACTTTCTTTAGATTCGAATTAATTTCTACCTAAGCATGATTACAAAAAATACAGCAACACTTGATACAGTTTCATTTAAATTCATAAATATTATTAGAAAGCCATCTTTTTTTTTACTGCAATGTAAATTCTATGGAATTTATCAATCAAGAATGAATTCAATATATTATGATTTGATAAAATTTGAACAAAATTAGAATATTATTCTGCTTATTTGTAAATAGAAAAACGCGATCCATCTTTAAATTAAGGAATTTTATTTAAGAAATTAATATTTTTCTATTTAACTTTTATACATATTTTAAATTTTAAATGTCCTAGTTTTCTAATCGTCGATATATTATTTTTTAAGATGATTTCCAGAATAATGATGATCTTGTAGAAAAAAAACAATTCGAAACTGCTGATAAAATTTGCTAACTTTTGGTAGCATCATGTTATTTGAAGAATACTTTCTAAATTTGATGTTGCATCAAAAATGAATGAAATAATTTTATTTCTTTCATTAATGAAAACTTTTGTATTTTACTCACAGTTTATTTCTTCAATTTAGAAGGTAATTTTAATCACTGACCATTATAGGCTGCATCTATTTGATCAGTTCACTTTACAATTTGGGTAAGGAGCCGTTGTTCATACCATTCAAGAAATGTGAATAATATAGTACATTAGAATACTTAAAGAATTTGGGGAAATGTTATATTCAAACTTCGATTAAAGATTAATATATTATTTTGCAAAAATAACTAAAATATGTTACTAAATAAATATAAATATAAATAAAGTGTACAACCGCAGATGAAAGATGTCAGGCGAAAAGTTTATATGAGGGTTGGAACTTTAATAGTGGCAGCTATTTATTTACATGGAATACAAAAACGATTCATGTTCGCAACTTTTACAGTCCTTCATTGTAGTAGCCAGCATTGTGTACAGCCCTTTTCCAAATATTTGGAAGTCGCAGAAAACCTGTATTAGAGCTTGTTCTGTTGATAGTTTGAATGGACCGGTCTACTGCCGCAAGAATATCTGGGCGATCTGTTGTGGGGGAACGCTATGCTTTAGGATGACACCATTGACATCAGCACAGTCGTAAATGAAAATCAACATAACTTTCACATTTCTGGGGCTCTGGAGAAATTTCGAACGTCTTAGTGACCCGTTATGGCATCTTTCTTTGGCAATCAATGATATGGTCCAAATCTTATCCAATGTAATGATACTACTGCTGTATATTCAATTTTGATCCAACTTCGTTGTTCTTGTTTTGAAAACATTCTGACAACACTCTCTTTAGACAGCAAGCTAAAGCAAGGATTATTTCTTCGCTTCACTCCGCATGCACGTGACGTAGGAAGACAGATTCTTTTTGCTGAGAGGTAAGGATGATATGTAGCTAACGTGTGGAAATACGTGACATTCTTTGGTTTGGTTGCGTAGCATTTTTACAGTAGTGTTGCTACTGTTAAAATACACCCCCGGTATATACTTACATGATCCACTCTCCAACAATTACGAAGTTAAGTGTTTTTCAAATGTACAATACGTGCGTACTTTTGCAGCAAGTACTATGCAATTTAAACTGCTTCTGTTAATTTTTTATCTTCTTTTTTGTTAGATTAAGCAATGTTTTCTTTTAAGGACGTGCTTCACGATGTTTATTGATTTCTCTATATTTTTTACATTGAATGAAAACTATATGATTGGTTAAACTTCAATTATCCGTTTAGGAATAAAACAGTTTACAGTAACATAAAATTTCTTGGACAAAATATCTTATACATATGTCGTTTATTCAATTAGAATTTAGTATCCAGAAGGGAAAAGCATCATTTCAGCTTTAGCATTTGATTGTCATGAAGATGTATCAAATAATATATCTCTGACATGGACAAAAGATGGATATTAAGAGAAGAATTTCAATTCGTCGATTATCATATCCCACCATAAAGAAACAAATTCTATTAAATGTCCTGTTCCTGTCATGTGTCTCTTTCTCTATTGCTACACTTTTGAGAACTTCCAAGAAGATAAGATAGTCAAAATGGAAGTATTGTACTCTTATACTGTCAAAATAAGTCAATTTCATTCATGCATCCGAAAGTATAATTGAGACCCAAATCAGAGGCCGACTCATCCTAGATTCAGTACCCCCAGAGGTAAAATCTGTTATGCAATCACGAAAAATTTATATATTGTATGCTCATACTGTGAGAAATATGTCCATTTAACATTGTTATTGAAATATTAACTGAAGTATTTCCTGTTACTGATTGATCAAGATGTACAAAAGGTTTTCTCTTTGTATTACATATACCTTTGCTTTCAGTTTTTAGCAATTCTTTATGATTCTAATGTTGTATAAACTAACGAAATCAACAGATTAAAAAGGTACTTTAAAAGTCTGATTTCTTTAAATACAAAGTCCCAATCCACTTGAAATTCCAGTCATTCGAATTGTCTTCAAGAGGAATATAAAAAGAATACGGAAAGAAAGAGAATAAAATGAAAATAAGCAGATTAAAAACTCAAAGAGGCACACGAAAGACATCACATCTCTGAGATTTGTGTCGGCATGACACCGAAGAGAATGAATTTGTTCTTTTCATGCCTGGAGCAACAAACCGTGAGTCCAATGAACTTTGCAAGAAGTTTGTTAGTTTAATTAAATTTAAAAGATCGAGGTTATTTATTAATGCATTTAATCACGCGAATTCTTTTAAAATCATGCGACACCGTTCGAATTTTTATTTTCTTGTGTTGGGTTAAATTTTATTTTGATTTAAATGTCAATAACTTAGCATTAAAGATTTTATTGTGAAGATGATAAACTTTCTGCATTAATTTTTGACGCACATAACATCTATAAAATTAAATAATCTGTGGTCCACCTTACAAATTAAAGAGCATAAATTTATTTTGTTTTATTTTGAATTGCCTTAAGCAATTTTTTGAAAAGAAAAATATATTATAAAACATTATATTCTAGACAACATTTTAAAAGATTATGGTATATTATGCAGTTACAAAATTATCTGAAATGAAAAAAAAAAAAACTTGTTTTCCTCACTCAAGAAATTTTAATATTGTAGAATTACAGGAAAACTTAAATATCCCTTAATGTCTTACGGTTTCACTGTTTGCTATTTCAATGTTTATTATAAACATAATTTAAATGAAAAAACCCTTATATTTAGCGAATTTATATCGTTGAAAACAATTTATAAATATAAAATTATATTTAGAAAATGTATTGGTACAAAATGCAAATCAATACCTATGCCACTACTCTCTTTCAAAAAGTATTTGGCAGTATTTAAAACCTATGGTCAGCTCTCCCCAGCATTTTAATCTGCAAAGAAAAATGATAAACCTAAATTTTATCTTTATAAACAACCCACAATTTTAAGATTTTTTATCTGAAAGTCACATAAAAAAGGATTCCAAATGCCTTTGAGATCATATTACAGATGAACACCTAAATTCTGTTCAAAATGAATCTCTTTCAATTTGGTTTAAAGAAAGAAGAATGGAAATTCTTGTTAATAAGTACTTGGGAAAATATTTTTTGAGCTGGAAATTAAATCTTTCAGGAAAATGTTGTTTCCTTCTTTCTTAGGCAAGCAAAATAATTGAAAGTTATGACAAAAATGTCATCTTATTCTTGATTTTTTTTTTTTAAATTCCACTCCAGACTTTAAAAAATTTCCTCATTTAAAGTGAGATTATTAAAAGATTTTCAGTTATAATTATTTTCTTATCCTTTTAATTATTACTTTCTTTTTTCTGTGTACAGTAAAAAATATTCAGAATAATATTTAAACACCTCCCCTTTATATATCGCAGTCAGAAAAGTTTTAGATGGAAATAACTTTTTATTACTTCTGATGATCCCAATTTGATAGCATCTATTTCCATACAGAGACATTCTGCTGGGGTGGAAGAATGAAAGGACACAAAAGTATTGCTCTATCCTAATTCATTTTTAAGGTTCTTGAACCTGAAATAAATTTATTTTTCTTTTACTCTTGACATATAAAATTGTTGGTGAAAGTGTCAATTGCAGTTAGGTTTAGTTGACAGGGAATAAAAGCTTCTTGTTTGAACTGATAGATCGATGCTTTTTAACTTTACTCACACACACACACACACACACACACACACACACACACACACACACAC
>JAPMOQ010003811.1:212477-224436 GCA_026543055.1 Argiope trifasciata
CACACACACACACACACACACACACACACACACACACACACACACACCGCAACTTCTAAATTGAGCCTAATAGTTGAATTTGTTTGTTCCTTATTTCAGGTACTCTAATTTATCAAAGACATCGAATGCCTTTGTTACAATATTTTTAAATGAACTGAAAAATATATAAAAATTTTTTCAAGGTATTTCCCATTTTTAATCTTTATTAAGCAAAAAAAAGGATACTTTCATTATTTATTATTTCTTTCCATTAAGCTGTCTTCCAATACTAGAAGAGAACACAAAATTGCAGGGAGTTTACTTCTTAAATTAAAGTTAAAATTTAATCAAATTAAGGAATAAAACGACTAAAATGGATGAAAAAGCTAGAAATTATTTCATTTCTAATGTATAAGGCAATTAGTCCGATGGAAATCAAGTTTATAGATAATAAAAACTCTAAGAAAGGCATATGCAGCCCTTAAAAAATTCTATAAGTTAATTTTTCATATTTTTCAGACTTCTTTTTTGTCTTATTTTAACATTCATTCTTCATAGTTAACTTTAAATGCGAATTATTACATTTTTCGTACTTCTAAAATTTAAATATATGCTATTTTCTATCCATTATATAATTTCGAAGTCTTAATAATTTGTAACGTAAAGATAAGAAAGCTTGATGAATTAAAATTTTATCTTTGAAGAAGTAGTTTCATGTTATCTTCAATTAGCTTAATACTGCTTACAGCCTGAAATATTTTTCAAGCTGATGAAGAAATCATTCACAGGGAAATCTAGTTCTGAGTGAATCATGTCACATAAAATCTAAGAAGAGGAATCAATCTTTAGGTATCCGCCTAAGTCAAAAACACCGGTTATCGACCACATTGGCGAATTATTTTTTATTGTTATTTCTTGTAGTTCAGACTTTCCTTTTTCCAAAACAGTTTATATTTTCCAAGAAAAAGGAAGGCATGTCGTACCAACCATTGTCACATATTTTTTTAGACAAAATTTGTCTTTCACTTCAATTTTCTTTAAACTTTAATTTTCTTAAAAATTTTCCATCAAACTTTTTTCTTCGAACATAGTCAGATACTTTAAAGCGAGTCCAACCTTGATTTTTCTTACGAAATGTATGAGCCCAATTCGGAAATCGCATGAGCTCAACGCAGCAAATATCCTTCGATGAACCGGTCCAACTATACCGTCATTGACACTTTTCACGAATGAATACTGGACTCAATACATGTCTGACTTTAGCTTGAGACTGCTTGTGTTTTATAGTTCCTGGAGTCAAACAGAAAAGGTTCTGAAACAAAACCCATATTAATGTTCCTATTGGCTCTATCACTGAGATTCTGGAAGATTCTAGTATTATATATTTGTTGCTAAATTCGTCACAGAATGATCGCCAAGTTCTTGTCTTTTATAGTTCCCCGAGCAGAACAAAAAAAGTTCTGGAACAAGGCATACCAGTGTCCCTACTGGCTCTACAACAAGATTCTAGAAGATACTAGACTTGCCTATTCTTGCTAAATAAGCCGCCAAATGATCGCCATGTTCTCCGATTACTTATTTGGCATCTGATAGCATCCAACAAAGCTGATCGTAAAACGGTCTTTCCAATGACTGAACTCACTGCGTTAAGAAGCAACATTACAGATTTGTAACCCTCTTTACCCGTTAGAAAAATAAATTATACAACATGTTTTTAATTTTATAAATCCCTTGGGAAAGAGTATAAATGGTTTGAAATTCAAGGATTTCTAATTAAAATTTCCATTTCTAAATAAGTATTCTATTCACAAATTTAACAGCCATGTAACTTAGTAATTTTTGAAACTGAGATTTCTAAATGTCTAGAGAGTAAGAAAATTGCATTTTATTCTTTAAAAATGTGTTTAATCTCAAATTAGGTGAAATACAGTATACGAGAAAGAAATTCGTGTTCACAACAATCGATGAATTTTTTTTGTTTATTTGAGACATTTCAGAAAAACAATTCATTTTAATATAATTAGAGTGAATGTTTGTCATTATTTATAATTTCTAATGATCAATTATTCTGTTTTAAATGAAGTTCTCGTTTCATTAGTGTAATGAAATTTGCTATTTAATCATTTTATTATATATAAATTTACTTTAGTTAATGAAAATCATAAGAAAAATGTGCTTGGTTATAATTATATAAAGTACAGTAAAGAAGATATATGAAAAATTAGCTTCAAGTATTTTTTTTTTGTCGTTTCATTACCAATATTTTTCTAAATTACTGCAGATATTTATCACGAACAAAATAGTAACAAAAAGAATTGCATCTTTTATTTTAAGACAGTAATCAAATTACATATATAAATTGAAATTATTATTTTATTTTAATATAAAAATGTCTCTATGATTGTTACTTTTAAAGAGAAATAGGTGTCTTGAAATGCTTTTAGGCTGAAGATTTATTTCTAAATGGATTCAGATTCTTGGTTATTAATGAATAAATTATTCAGATTCAGCATTTAATATAAATATATTTAAATTTAAAAGTGTTTTAAATATTTATAACATTATCTAAGTATCATTATTTAATGCTATGGTAGAATGATTAGCGCTTATTTCAGTTTGAAGAAATTTAAGTTTATATTTTAAAAGTATCGCTATATAAATGTATATAATCGTTACTATTATGTCAATGAGTAAAAACTCTGATTTTTAAACAAATTTTTTATGGTATAAAGTGTATTAATATGGTGTAATATAATATTAATATGCTATATGCTTAAAGAATGCTTGTATATGAAATTAAAATCAAACACATTTATTATTGCCTTTTTATCATCTATTAATGAAATTCTTTCGCTCTTTTATTTTATTACTGTCGCATTTATTATTGCTTCTCTTATTATATACTAATGATATTTCTTGGTATTTTCCTTTTATTACAGTCGCATTTATTATTGCTTCTCTTATTATATACTAATGATATTTCTTGGCATTTTCCTTTTATTACAGTCGCATTTATTATTGCTTCTTTTATTATATACGCACTAATGCTATCTTTTCGCTCTTTTTTTTATTACTTTCCCGTTTGTTATGACTTTTTTAATCATATACTAATGATGTTTCTTCTCTCTTCTGTTTTATTCATAAGATAAAATTCAACATAGAAAATTCTCATATCATTCTCTCTATCTTATGTTCAATCAGAAAAATAGGCGGAAGCTTATAAACTGCTCATCCAATGGAAGATAATCATTTGTTTTTAATTAACTGAAAATCTTCGCATGAAATAAACTAAAGATGATTGCCAAAGTATAGCATTATAATTGCCAAAATATAGTAAATTATAGTATTGTTATTATAGTATTAGTATTATAATTGCCGAAGTATAGTAAATTATTGTATTGTAATTATAATATTAGAATTATAATTTGCCGAAGCATAGTATTATTTATTATTTCATTTTTTATTTTATTGCTTCGTATACTAATATCGCTTTTATTTTATTATTATTTATTTTATATTTTATTACTATTTTATCATCTATTAAAGACATTCCTTCTCTCTTTTATTTTATTATTGTCGCATTTATTATTACTTCTTTTATCGTATACTAGTGATATTTCTTCACTCTTTTATTTTGTATCTGGCGCAGTTATTAATGCTTCTTTTATATAATAGTAATGTTATATTTTTAGCTCTTTTATTAATGTCGGATTTATTATTGCTTCTCTTATCATAAACTAATGATATTTATTCACCTTTTCCTTTTATTACAGCCACATTTATTATTGTTTCTTTTATCATATACTAATGCTATTTTTTACCGTCTTTTATATTATTACTATCCCATTTGCTATAACTGTTTTATTAATACACTAATGATATATATTCTGTTTTATTCATGAGATAATATTCGGCATAGAAAACTCCCATATCGTTCTCTCTATCTTATATTCAATCAGAAAATTGTGCGGACGCTTATAATATGCTCTCCAAATAGAAGATTTTTTTTTGTTTTTAATTAAACGAAAATCTTCCCCTGAAATAAACGAAAGTTTATTGCAAAAGTATAGTATTAATATATAATTACCAAAGTATAGTAGAGTACAGTATTGTAATTATAATATCAGTATTATAATTTGCCGAAGTTTAGTATTATAACACGAAGTACACTATTATTTATTATTTTATCCCCTCCATTACAGAGGGATGAAATAATAAAAAAGGAAATTAGTATGTTTGTTTTAATTTTAATCTCTTATTCATAAATTAATGAATAACTATAAATTATTATTGCACCTCCTCCAAAATGGTGGGCGGTGGCCTGGTGGTAAGGTCTTGGCTTCGGAATTGAAGGGTTTCAGGTTGGAGACTCGATTCCACCGAAGAACCATAGTGAGAAGGGGGTCTCTTGCACGTTAAATTTGTCAGGTTGAACATACTCCTTCTGGCGTAGAAAGGGTGGTGTCAGTTCATATGTCATCCATGTCATCTGACTGTGGATCAAAATGAAGAGGTCCGTCTCAAAATAGCCGTAGTGTTGCTTTAGAACGGGACGTTAATATAACTAAACTAAACTAAACTAAACCAAACCCTCCAGAAGCACGTGTTTTAATCTGAATGACTGGAGACTGCGAAAACGCAGACTGTATTTAAATCTGAATCATTAGCGCCTCATCAACCTCTTCCATAGGAAGCATCTATGGGGGAGCCGAACCCCACCTTTTTGAGAGCCAAGGGTTTCGAACCATTATGCCGGAATCCTATCATCCTCAATTACGAGGTGATCACTGAGGGACTTTATTCCTTGTTAAATTAAATCTTTCTGGATAGGCACATTTTTAAAGAAATGAGTTACCTTATGAGTTGCATACCGAACAATTTCGTTAAAGGTCGCCCTATTATGCCACCATTCTTGCAGTGAAATGTTTGCAACTTTATGAAAATAAATCTGACAACTGATAATATGCGTAATAAAACTGGAACACATTAAGATAGAACAACACACTAACTCCAGATCTGAATTTAACAAATTTTTTATATTTTATTGAATCGTATAACACAAAATAAACTTATGTATAGTATAACACATAAGGCAAATGGCTCTCACATCTTTAAATTCAATATACTCTTTAAATTTTTATATTTTATTGAACAGTAAGTAACACAGAATAGGTTTAAATATGGTATAACAAGTAAGGCAAACGGCTTCCATAGCTATGCAGGCACATATCACTCTTTTATCGAAACATTCCATGACAATTTTTTTAATGTAGCTGAATTTCATTGATGCAGTGTTAAATTTCCTTCTTCTGTGCACTCTTCCTTGCGGGCTCGTTGGCATAGAGCTTTGAATGCAAAAAAGACCCATAGAAAGGAATAGAATGGTGTTAAGTCACACGATTTAGGTGGCCAATAACCTATTTTTTAACCTGTGAATGGCAATTATTCCTTATTTTTGAAATATTGTTCAACAATGAATAATGCATTGTTCGATCGTGTAACGCACAATTTTCATTAACCTTAAACTATCAGCTGCCAAATTATTTTTAATAAGTTTTCCAACACTTTACTGCACGAATGGTGGTAAATTCATATTTTGCCTTAATTTCGAGACATCCTTTCAAAATAAAATTGTCAAAAAAATTAAACAGTAAAGAAATTGCTTTATCATAAGTTTTGAATAGAAGTATTCAACGAGCGAATTGTGATTTTACAAGACTGCTTACTTGCTTCGCTACCAAGGTTTTTATCGGTTACTTTAATTCGCTTTCTAAATTTATTTTTTATTTTGTCATGCTACTTCATAAATCTAACGAAAAAAAAATGCTTTTATGTACAGAAAACGGAAATGGAAAACCCTCATTTATTGATTTCCCTGCTGAAATATGCACCATTTAAGAAAGAGCATCCACCTAATAGTTATATTTTTCTTTGAAGAAAATTTCCTCAATTTTTTTCTTATTTCTCACTGTCTTAAAACACCTCTGAGAATTCCTCTGAAGATGTATAATTGAAAACCTGAAATAATTCTGAGAGAACAGTTTTTAAATTAACCTTTTGAAAAGAAAACAAGCGATTCATTAATTAGCGCATTGTGGTAGGAGTCAGTGTGTCAGTTTGGAGACTGCTGCACTCTCTAAGCGTATAATGGCGAGATTTCCTTTTAATTATATATGAATCATAACTTTTTTTCCATATCATAAGATAAAAGATAAAGTTTTTTGATAAATGATGATCAGCTTTAGAATAACTCTTCATACTTATAAAAGTCCTTCCTTTTCACTAGCAATCTTTTATAAGGATTTTAATTTTAAAGCATTTTAGTATGTTTCATATACGCGATAAGAAATAAGAAAATGAAATCTCAGGCTCTACTCACAACAAAGGAAAGAAAATTTCAATAATTCATTATTATTACATCAATCGGGTTTTATTTTTATTTCTTAATTATTTGACATATCTTTATTTCTCATTATTTAATTTTCATTAAAATTTATTGATAAATAATTTAATTATTAATAATTAATCTTAACTACATGCATTTCTTAGAAAATATTCGATTTGATTTTGTTTTGAAATGCATGGATTCTGTGAATAGGTATTGCTGAATGTATTTAATTGCTTGGATTTATTATGCTTCTGTCTTAGAAAATATTTTATAAATAAAATTTGTTTCTAATAAATTGTTATCTTTATAGAAATTTTGAATAAAATTGCTGCATAAAATTATTCCTCCTTCACATTTGTTTATGATAGAACTGAAAACATTATTAAAATCCTACAAATATGCTACTACAAATATCGATATGAGAAAGCCCGCACTTCAATAGAAATCCCCCGGTATTTTTTCCATTATACAGGCGCGCTCGGTAAGTCGCCAATAATGATGACGCCAAAGCTAAACGGAATATCCCTAATGATAATCTTTTATAGAAAATTTTTTAAAGCATGTCACGGTCATTTGGTCGTTTACACTAAAATGGTGATAGTGTGCTGTCTCCAAACAATCTGCTTGGCGAGATTTACACCTGTATAAAGTACCAATCATCCTTTTCAACAATTTTAAGGTTAAAACAGAAGATCTTGGTTTCGATTTTGTATTTTTTTATTAATTTATAGTTTATTGTAATTTGAAGGAATATTGCATGTTTTCAGAACTGCAACAACTATTAAAAGTTGATATAAATTATGATACCAGGAATTGAAACTACTTTATCGACATCTAATATGCTAAGAAACTAGATAAAATTTAGAAAAGAAGAATTTGCTATCTCTGGTGATTATTAAATGTGCCTTGGGGAATAAAATCGATGTACTAGAAAATACTTTTAGGGGAGTTGGATTTTCTCCATGATTATTTTCAACATGTGAACCACACATTTGATAATTTTACTAAGTATAAAATTATAATCATGCATGCATTGTTTCATAAAATCTGTTTCAAGTCAATTCATTTTAAACCGTAACGTGAATCATAATCAGTTTAATCAAATTTAAACATGAAAAACCATTTTGATTTACATTTTAAGTAGCTTATTGGGAAAATGACGTAGAACTATCAGCAAATAAAATATCAAAGCACAAAATTTTATTTAGAGAAATACAAATTACTTTAATAATTGAATTAACAATAGAACATGCACAAATTTTTATTTATTTATTGATGCATTGATTTTCTGTTTCATTAAATTTTTTTAAAATAAATTTATCATTAAATGGTATGGAACTTATTAAATGCTTTTTTAAATATTATTATTTAAAATAGGGGCTTAATAATTTAAAATTCATAAGATTTTAAATTTTTTTAAGATAATTTGCTTTTTATATTATAAGTTTAATAAAGTGCACGAGAAAATTCTATAAAAACCTAAACGTAAGAGAATGTTTCACAGACATTAAATTATCTAATCATTTTCAATTTCTGTTTGCCCAACTTTAAGTAAAATTTTATTTTTACATTTTAGTAGTTACCTAACTGCTTATGATTTAATTGCCGACTATGCCAAAAACTGAAAATTACGATAGCAATTTCTATTTTTTCGTATTGCTCGGCATAGCAATTTTTAAAACATTTCTTATTAGAATTGAGATTCATAATATTAAGCTATAATTTACTGATTCTCCTAAAAGAAAAAAAAAACGATAGAAAAAGAATGATGGATTTTACTGTAACAGTAACAGTAAATGTAACAGTAAAGGAATGAAAACTTTAATGTTTTTCTCATATTTCTTATTTCATTATTTATAGAAGTGTAATTTTTTTCAAGGAATGAAACAGACATCTCTTGCTGTGGTATACTGAGCATTCGATTAAATCCTAAATAACTAACAATGAAATAATATATATAATACAAATATATTTAAAAATAATTTTTATGAGCATTCATATAGCATTCAGGTTCATTTAAAACTTAATAAGCACGGAAAAAATAATAAAAAAGGCATAGTTTATCGATATTAAAAAATAAAATTAATTCTTACACATAATATTTCAAGGAATGGCACAAAATATTTTTAGAATCTTTGCATTTTTTTTTCAAAATATTATCTCCCTCTGTATCGTATCTGCAGAATCAATTTAAATAAAAGATTAAATAAAGACAAAAAGAAGGAACAAAAAGAAAGAAATGTTGCTCTTCAGCTAGAAGTAAAACTTGACAATCTTTTTTATCATATAACTGAAATCAGATTTAAAAAAATACGACTTGTTTTCCTCTAGTAAGGTTTTTTTATTGAAATATTGTCTAGAAAAACATATAATAGTTCAAAAAAAAGAGAAAAAGATTTGAGACAAAAAAACTGTCTATTCTTGGGCTTGTCGACAGAAATGAATTATTTTCTCGCTTATTTGGAAGTTGAAAATTTATATTTTGATTTATTATCTGATAATTCTGGGGATCTTCAAAGAAGCGTAAGTGATTTTTTTCAGCATCACGATTTGAAACATGATTCTTCAATTTTTTTTCTGAATATTCAATCTTAAGAAATTTTTCTTGACAAAAATGCAGTTTATTGTGGTGAATTAACATAGAGATGTGACTGGTAAATTTATTAAAACGAAATGCATCAAACCCTTCATTTACATTCTTTTTAATTGAATTATGTTATAATGTTTCAGGCTATCTTTCATCGAATGTTGAAGGAGAAGATTCAATTCTTTAAAACTCCACACACACACACACGCACACACACACGCACACGCACACACACACACACACACACACACACACACACACACACATATATATATATATATATATATATATATATATATATATATATATATATATATATATTTCGCTACTATTCTATGATTTTGATTTTTTTTTTCTTTTTGAATAATATGTAAGGTGAAAAATTATTATATTAGGATTTTCAATGTAACTTTCTGATTTTTAATAACACAAATGTCTCATTTGAAAAGAAGGAAGAAAAAAAATTGGCTTTACTCGAACAGAGTGAAATTATTTAATATTTCTTGCCATTTGGAAGATTTAAGAACACGGAGGAAAAAAATTGGCTTCACTAGAATAGATTTAAATTTAATGTTTCTTGCCATTTAGATGATGGAAAAATTATTATGTTAAGATTATCAAAGCAACTTTCCGGATTTTAATAGCAAAAATGATTCATTTGAAAAAAAGGGGAAAAATTGACTTCACACGAACAGACTGAAAATATTTAATATTTTTTGCCATTTGGAAGACTTAAGTAAATGGAGGAAAAAGCAAAGAAAGAGAAAGACCTCGACGGTTCTTCAGTGGAATCGAATCTCGAACCTGAAACCCTCGGCCCCAAATCCGAGACTTTACCACCAGGCCACCTCGACCCAGCAAATTTAGAGAATGCATATCGTTCGTATATAGAAAGTATTTACATTCATTTATTAAACACACACACTCACGCACACGTACACATTCCTCCTTATGAAGATGAATGTTTGTGCGTGTGGGAACTGTAATTTTCTTTTAAATAGATATTAATAAATATTAGTGCTTTATTTATTTATAGATAGTACTAAATATTAGTGCTTTATTTATTTATAGATAGTAATAAATATTAGTGCTTTATTTATTTATAGATAGTAATAAATATTAGTGCTTTATTTATTTATAGATAGTAATAACTGTCAGTACCAGTTATCTAGTTCAATTGTGTATGAGATTTTAAAACTCGTGTGATCTTTTTCTGTTATTATATTTTTTCTCTACAATTTTTTCTAAATAATGAAAAAAAAAAAAACTGATCTCTGGTTTTTCATAACGCACATTTCTAGCTGTTTTACTCATTTTTAAGTAACCATAAATAAAGGTATTTTTTTATTCAGTGCCCCTTTCATTAACTTTGTTTTATTTACTGAGGGTGAGACAAAATTTCATCTAAAATAGTTTTCCACTAGCACCAGACACATGTAACTAATAATTTAATTGTTACAATGCTTAATAATTGAATTAATTGTGTTCCTGATTTTTATACTTTCTGTTTAAAATTAAACTCAATTTTCACCTTTGACTATTCTATCATTTAAATTTGCCATCAAAATATCAAAAACTATAGTAAGAAGTAAACGTGTTCTTCCGGCAAACACGAAAACGATCAAAAGGTCAAATTCATTTCAAGAAAGAACTTCAATTTCCACTTGGAATTCCATTCAGAGAAGGAATGTTGTCTGAGACATAAGAGAGAGAGAAAAATACAGGAAGAGAAGAGAAATGGTCCAAAGAAAAACGACAATTCTTTTCATCTCTTGACCAGACAAAAAGAACGATTGTAATGTTTTGAAAGTATATTATGGAAGTGGAAATTCATTTCGGCATTTGAATATTGTATAGGCTCAGATACAGATCTATAAATCTATATACGAATATATAGATCAAGAGAATATATTTGCATATTTTGTGGTATTTATAAAAGATCAGATGATAATGAGTCGAGGACGGATGCGTTTATTTATTTTTTACGACTGGATGATGCTGATGTGTTGGACTTGTTGGTATGCAATTGTAAATTTTCAGCAGTACATTTAGATGTGTTTATGTCGGAAATGGTAGAATTTACGATGAAGTTCATTCCCAAGTCGTATATGGCAGAGCCTAGGTAGACAATATTAAGTCAACAAATATTATGTATATTATGTATCTTGTTAATCCTGTCTAGTTTCAATCCTTTTTAGTTATAAATAAGTTATTCGTTTTTGAATACATATTCTAATTTCAATATGCGCAACTTAAAAACTCTAATATTTTGTTTGTGTATTTTGTAGATGGATATCATTTAGATCTCCTTAATGTAATAAGATCCCTCACGTAAGAATTAGGAGCCGTCATTTGGTCTGTCCAGATAAATAATACGACGATTGCATTGCTCTTCAGGAAAGCAAGAGCCTGCTTACTTATTCGGTGGCATCCATTTTCTAATTTTTTCTTAACCTGGCATTATGCTAATAGGTATGCAAAAAAGGGTTTAGGTAAGAAATTGATATAAACATTTTAAAGCTGTTATTTAGTTCCAAAATCATTTTAGAGATTGCAAAAAGAAAGAAATATTATCACCTTCTGATATTATTAAGTCTGCATATAAGATGGATTTTCTTTCTTTAATATGACTGTTTTGATATCAGGAAATTCCATGGATTATATAAAAATAAGTTATATGAGGATATTAAAATTTTCGCCTGTAAGAAAATCAAAATACTTAAATGTATTTCTTTCTAAAATTATCTTTTTTATTGGATCAAACTAAGAAATTTCAGAAATGTCTATTCAAATACTTATTGTGTCGGAAATATTAACCTCGAGTTGAAAGTAACGATTATTATAATTTATTTTCCATAAGCGTAACTTCTACTCCAATAATAGCGGTAAGAACGACACTTTATATTTTTAATTTATGCAAATTCTTACATACAAAAGAGCTCATGTATTATGAAAAATTTTGGAACTTGTAAAAACAAAAAAAATCTACAAAATCATTAAAATAA
>JAPMOQ010003811.1:229436-246433 GCA_026543055.1 Argiope trifasciata
GTGTGTGTGTGTGTGTGTGTGTGTGTGTGTGTGTGTGTGTGTGTGTGCGTGCGCTTCCTCATATCTCCAAGGTAAGCCAATATCTTCCCTAAAACTTCCCAGTAGTAAAAGGAACGAACAATTCTTAGTATCTAGGATTTTCTTTTGTCATTTAATATTCTTATTCTTTCTTTGCTTTTTTTTTCTTTTTGATTTTTTTCGTTGCTGTTTTATAAGGACATTTTGCAAGCCAATCATTTGGTCTCCAATTTTACCACCTGTTTAAATGGTTTTCAGAAATGTCTCTGAGTCAGCTAAAATGAGCATTGTCAATAGGTGAATGCTTTAAAAATTAATGTACATGACATTTAGTTTTTTATTTAACACCTTCTTTGCTGATATAACTTTTAAAATTGCATGCGTACATAGATCTGAAAAAGGTTTGTTTGTAGTAAACGAAGTAACAAAAGTATATTATTTATTGTCTAAAATTAATAATAACTAAAAATTTAGTGAGGAACTTTATTTGGCAATTTGCAAAACATTGTAGCAAGTTTTCAATTATATCGTGAACTCTGAATTTGATAAACTTTCAATTCAGTGCCAAGAGAAAGTATTTCTTTATATGTTAAAAGTCTTGCAGTAAAATTAAGTTTGTTATTTTAACACTTTAAAGGCGGGAGTCAATTTAATCCGTGTTACCTAGCCCCGGTCAAGATCCCCGTCTTTATTGTGTAAAATCTAAATTAAAATGATTTCTACTAAATATACCTAAAATGGTATTATTTTAATATTACACCATCAAGAATGCAATCTCATTACATTCTGTACAACCTTCTATTTCAGCCCAATATGGATGAAGTAGCTAATAAACTCCACACATATCTAAAAAAATTAATTCTTCAAATAAAAGAATACGATTGAGAAAAGACTTCATTTTTGTCTTCTATTTTAAAATTCCAAAAGAAGATCAAAGCAAAAGAAAAAAAATGCAAGAAATGATTCCACAAATTCTACCCCAGTCTTCAATTTCCTTAAAAATTCCACTCCAGACATGTAACAAATTCCTTTACTTTGAAGAGCGATGCACGAGGAAATTTCAGTCATCAGTCATTTCCTTCCCCTTTCCCCGATCACAAAATTCTTCCACGGGATTTTTTTCCCATTCCGCTGCACGAATCATGAATAATATTCGAATATTCCAACCATACGTTTCTGGCAGCTGACTTCCAGATAGAAATAACATTTCACTTCGCCTGTCGACCTGGATTTGTAAACATCATTCCACTACCGGAGCTTTTCTGTTTGAGGGGAAATGGTTAAGAAGGGAAAGAAGACAATAGACGGACAGAAATGCAATATTTCGTCTTTATTTCCAAAACATTAGTATAAGAAAGTTTATAAAAATACAAAACCAATGCATACGACACGGTTTCATTAGATTGACGCAGATACGAGCGTCATCGTTTACTTACTGTATTGTATATACTACAGATTAAAATAAATATGAAGCAATTTTATTTATCATTATTTGAAAAATGCAAACAAAAAGAGAATACCATTCTTTTGGATTGTAAATAGACAAACGTCATCCATTCCTAAAACAAGAAATTTTAATTATTTTCTAAGCAAGATTAGAAAGATTAGAAAAATTTTTAAATTTAAGCAAGATTAGAAAAAAAATACAAAAACATGAGATACAGTTTAATTTTGATTGTTAATTGAAAGTCATCTTTTGTTTACTGCAGTATAAATTCTATGGATTTTATCAATCAGAAAGCAGTTCAGTTTATTATGATTTGATAAAATTTAAATAAAATTAGAATTTTTTTCTGTTTATTTATAACTAGAAAATTGCGATCCATCCTAAAAATATGTAATTTTATTTATTTTAAAAATAAATATTTTTCTATTTAAATTTTATGTTTTTTAAAATCTTAATGTCTTTGCTGTATAAACTTCGATGTATTATATTTTTAAAGATAATTTCCAGAATGATGATGAACTTTTAGAAGAAAACTAATCAAAAGTACTGATAAACTTTTTGCAATATTTTTAATATAAAGAATACTTCCTAAATTTGATGCTGCATTTGAAATGAATGAAGTAATTTTATTTCTTGCACTGACGAAATTTTATGTTTTACTTTTGAAGGCTAATTTTAATCACTGACCTGTACAAGCTAAGATCTATATGATCAGTTCACTTAATAATGTGGTTACGGACCCGTTGTTCATACCATTCAAGATATCTGAAAAATATAATGCATTACAACTAAGAATTAAAATAAAGAATTTAGAGAAATGTTATATTCAAACATTGATTCAAAGATTAATATCATGTTTTGCTAAAAATAACTAAACCACATAATTAAAAAAATAGGAATATAACTAATTGTAAACAGCAGCTGAAAGACATCATAAAATTCCTTTCTGTTATGAGGAAAATAAATACGAGGGGTGGAACTTTAAGAGTTGCAACTATTTATTTACATTTAATTCAAACGCGATTCATTTCCCCGTGTTTTACAGTCCTTCAGTATAGTCGCCAACATTGTATACAACTCGTTTCCAACAATGTAGAAGTCGCAGAACATCTGTGGCAGCGTCTGCCCTTTTGATAGTTCAAATGAACCGGTGTACTGCCACACAAATCTCTGTACGGTCTGCAGTGGGAGAACGCTATGCTTTAGGTTGACACCATCATAGTCGTACAACAGAATCAGCAAAACTTTGATATTGCAAGGGTTCTGAAGAAATTTCGAACGTCTTGGTGACCCATAATGACACCTTTCCTTTTGATTGATTTGTTTGATCGGAGTGGTTTGATTCTTTTTCAGTTTTGTCTGGTAAAGTCTGACTCAAATCTCATCCAGTGTAATGATACTTCTGTACAACATATGCTGCTGTACATTCAATTGTTATCGAACTTCGTTGTTCTTGTTTGGAAAACATTCCGAAAACACTCACTTTAGACAGCAAGCTAATACAAGGTAAAGTTCTTCGCGTCACTCCGCATGCGCGTGACGTAGGAATGACGAGTCTTTTTGTTGAGAAGAAAGGAAGATATGTAGCTAACGTGTGGTAAACGTGACGTTCTTTGGTTTGGTTGAGTGGAGTTTTCAAGCTGTGTTGTCATCATTAAAGTTACAACCCCCTATATACTTGCATGATCTACTCTCCTTCAATGACAACGTTAAGTGTTTTTCAACTGTACATTACGTATATACTTTTGGAACAACGACTATGCAATTTTAATTGCTTTTGTTCATTTTGCTCTTATATTTTGTTAGATTATGCACTATTTTCTTGGTCTCGGTCACCTGGTTGTTACCGAAAGTAACGACTTCTATCCTCATCTCTGCCAAATACCGCCGTTTTGGCTAATTGTAGTTGGGCACATTAAATAGGTCGGGGCTGCAAAGTTCTCCAAGGTCCCATAATCTCTGGGGGTACTGAATCAGTTATGGGTCGGTCTCTGATCTAGATCTAAATTCTGACTTGAGGATGGATAAATGAGTGTATGACTGAGTTCGTCAGCTCCCTAAAAAGGGTTGTGTCTTGTGTGTTCTAACAAAGTCGTCCTTTCATCTTAACGGTGCTCATTAACAACGAAAGGCGAATCCCTCTGCCTTAGTTCGAAAAGAGCTCCGCTCATTCGAGTTTGGTATGACCAAGTGACCCCCAATTAGACCCCCCCACCACCACTATTTTCTTTTAAAGACGTGCACCTCTTCCAATCGAAGTAACAAGATGTTTATATATTTCATATATTTTTTACATTGGATTTAAACTATATGATTGGTTAAACTTTAGCTTATGCATTTAGGAATAAAACAGTTTACAGAGATTTACATTTTCTAGCACAAAATATCTTCTATATGTGTCGATTATACAATGAAATTTTGGTATTCTGAAAGGAAAAGCATCATTTCAATTTTAGCATCTGATTTTCATGAAGATTTATCGAATAATATATTTCTGATATTGCAAATTGTGGATATTGAGAAAAGACTTCCAATTTGTCAATTGTCATAGTTCACCTTAAAGAATCGAAATTGTACTAAATGGCCTGCTCCTATTATGTGTCTCTTTCTCCATTACTACAATTTTGAGTCCAAATTCCAAGAAGATAAGATAATCAAAATGGAAATATTGGACGGGTCGGTCTAATCCCAATTGGACTTACCAAGTCGAAAGTAAGTAGCTCTTTCGAATGAAGGCAGAAGTGTACACCTTTCTTCATTAAGGCGAAAGTGCGACTTTGTTCTAACACACACCACAAGACCCTTTTTAGGGTGCGGTCGAACTCATTCACCCATCCGCAAATCAGAATTTAGATACAAATCAGAGATCAATTAGTCAATTATCATAGTCCACCGTAAAGACCCAAAATCCTATTAAATGCCCTGCTTCTATTATATGTCTCTTTCTCCGTTGCAACGATTGTGTATTCAACTTCCAAGAAAATAAGATAATCAAAATGGAAATACTGTACGCTTATACTGTACTAATTCAATTTCATATTGTTGTTGAAAGATAAACTGAAGTATTTCCTTTTACTGATTGCGCAAAATGTACAAAAGGCTTTCTTCAAATATTGCATTCTCTTTTGCTTTCAGTTTTCAACAATTCTTTACGCCTATAATGTAGTATAAACAAACAAAATCAACACATTAAAAAGGCATTGCAAAAGTTCGATTTCTTTAAATGCAAAGCCCCATTCCACTTGAATTTCCACTTATACGAATTGTCTTCAAGACGAGGTTAGAAGATTCTAATCAGAAAAAGAATCAGAAGAAAATAATCAGATGTCTTTTGATCGCAGAAAAACTCAAAGGGGCACACGAAAGGCATCGAATCTCTGAGATTTGTGTCGGCTTGACTCCGAAGAGAATAAATTGTTTCTTTTCATGCCTGGGGCAACAAACTGTGGGTTCAATGAACTTTTCAAGAAGTTTGTTATTTTAATTAAATTGAAAAGATGGAAGCAATTTATAAATGCATCTACTCACGCTAATTCTTTTAAAATCATGTGACACCGTAATTTCTTTATTTTCTCGTCTTTAGCACAACTTTATACAAATTTGTTAATAATTTTGTATTTAAGATTTTATTATGAAGAGGGTATCTATGAAGAGCATCTTGGTCTGCGTAACCGTCGTCCTAGCATAGGGGTAGCCGTGTCTGCGCGTGATCTGGGCTGCAGGGGTTTGGGCATGGTAAGGGAAAAAGGTCATGGTTTGAATAAAGATGGAAAAATAAATGGTTTGAAATTCAAGGAGTTCTAACTAAAATTTCCATTTCTAAATAAATATTCGATTCATACATATAACATCCATGCAACTTTGTCCTTTTTTCAAACTCAGATTTTTAATTGCCTTGAGAGTTAGAAAACAATATTTTGTTCTTTTTAATAATGCGTTTTAATCTCAAATTAGGTGAGATAAATTATACGTGTTCACAAAAATCGATTAATTTATCTTTTTTAGGACATTTCAGAAAAAAATTCATTTTAATGTAATTAGAGTATTTTTTTTTTTTTCATTTTTAAAAAAAAATTTCTAACGATTAATTAGTCCATTTTAAATGAAGTTATCTTTTCCTTAGAGTAATAAATTTTTTTATTTATCTTTTTTGTTTTAAATAAATTTATTTTAGTTAATGAAAATCATAAGAAAAATTTGCTTGATTGTGATATTATATAAATTACACGATAAGATATACGAAAAATTAGCTTCAATATTTTTGTTCTTTAACACAATTAATCGTCTGAATGCAAATAGTAATTATTATTTTATCTTCTCGTGACCAATATTTTGCTAAATTATTGCAGACATTTATCACGAATCAAATAGTAAGATAAAGAATTGCGTCTCTGATTTTAAGAAAATAATCAAATTACATTTTTAAATTCAAATTATTATTTTATTTTAACCTAAAATGTCTCTATGACTGTTATTTTTAAAGAGAAATAAGTGTTTTTTAATACTTTTATTCTGACGTTTTATTTCTAAATGGTATAAAATTCTTTGTAATCAATGAATAAATAATTCATTTTCTGCATTTAATATAAAAAAGTATAAATTTAATAGTGTTTTAAAATATTTATAACATTACCTAAATATCGGGATTTAATACTTAGCCAATATCATTAGCGATTATTTTACTTAGAAGGAATTTAAGTTTATATTTTAAAATGATCGCTATATAAATGTATATAATCATTACTATTTTGTCAAGGAGTAAACAGTCTGATTCTTAAACTAATTTATTGCGATATAAATTGAATATTTAATACTATAATACGAGGAATGGTTGCAAAGTCGAAAATCGCCCCAGAATTAATAAACTCCGGTAAACTTGGGGGTCTGGGGTTTTGGGCCACGAGGAATCGATTGGCGCCAGTTTTGAAGCGCTACGGTCGAGCAGTTCGGAGTTACAGATAGGATATTTTCAAACTTTATTAGTTCGCCATATTGGCTATAGAGGGCAGCACGTTACCGCTTGAAAATTTAAGTAGCCATTATGGCGAACTAATAAAGTTTTATGTTTATGCTGTTATAGGTTTATAATATGTTTCTTATGTATGTATATATGTTTGGCTTTTCTAAATAAATTTGTCAAAAATATTGAACTTCAACACACTTCAATCTTTACCTTTACTTTACCTTTGTATAGAATAGTTCCCTTTCCAAACTCTAACTTTGTTTAGAATAGTTTAGAATGGTGCACTTTAACCGGTTATCTTTTCACCAATGGTTTCACAAATTTTCTTATGGCATGCATTGTTTTGATAAATCACAATTGAAAATTTAAATCTTCGAGTTAGCTTCGATACCTGTTTTCTCCGAGCGGAGCTCGGTCACCCGCTGGTGTAATATTAATATGCTATATGCTTAAAGTAGCTTATGCTTAAAGAATACGAATACATGCATATGTACGTACCAGCATATGAAATTGGAATCAAACACATTTATTATTGTTTCTTTTATCATCTATTAATGACATTCCATCGCTCTTTTATTTTATTACTGCCGCATTTATTACTTCTCCTTTTATCGTACACTAATGATATTTCATCCCTATTTTATTTTGTATTTTGCACTTTTATTTTTGCTTCTTTTATGCTATAGTAATGGTATTTTTTCTTTATTTTATTTTGTTATTGTCGCATTTACTGTTGCTTCTCTTATCATATACTAATAATATTTCTGAACATTTTATTGTATTACCACCGCATTTATTATTGCTTTCTTTTATCATATACTAAAGCTATTTTTTCGATCTTTTATTTTATTACCGTAAAATTTGTTATGACTTTTTTAATCATATACTAATGATATTTCTTCTCCCTTCTGTTTTATTCTGTGTTATCACATTTTTAATCATACATTTATGATAATTTTTTCTGTTTTAATGAAGAGATAATATCCTACATAGAAAATTCCCATGTCATTCTCTCTATCTTATGTTCAATCAAAAATTGTGTGGGCTCTTATAGTTTGCTCTCCTCATGGATGATAATTATTTGTTTTTAATTAATCGAAAATATTCTCTAAAAATATTTCCAAAGTATGGTATTATACTTGCTGAAGTAAAATATTGTAATTACAATATTAGTATTGTAATTTGCCGAAATATAGTATTGTAATACGAAATATATTTTTATTTTTATTTTGTTTATTATTTCATACTCTCATTAAAGATGAAGAAATAATAATAAAAGAAAATATTATATTTGTTTCCATTTCAATCACGTTTTTATAAATTATTGAATAACTATAAACTAATACTTTACCCTCTCCAAAAGTAGATAGCCGCGGTGGCCTGGTGATAAGGTCTGTGCTTCGGAACCGGAGGGTTTTAGGTTCGAGATTAACTTAAAACCGTCTTGTGGGACTCTTGCATGTTAAATCTGTCAGGCCAAACGTCCTCCCGCTGGTGTGGTGTGAAGAGGAGTGCCAGTTCAAGTGTCGTCCTCGTCATCTGACCATAGTTCAAAATAACTAAGTCCATCTCAAAATAGCCTAGAGTTGCGTTACAACCGGAATTTGATATAACTAAACTAAACTAAACCCTCCAAAAGCACACTAATTAATCAGAATGACCGGAGACTGTGACAATTCAGACGGGAATTTTGAATCATTAGCGTATCACCAGCTACGATACAACCCCTCCCACAAGAAGCACGTCCTGGCTTCTATGGGAGGAGCCAAACCCCACCTTTTCGAGAGCCAAGGGTTTCGAGAACAAATCATCATGCCGGAATCATATCATCCTCAATTACAATGTGACCACTGTGGGACATTATTCCTTGTTAAATTGAATCTTGCTGGATAGGCACATTTTTAAAGAAATTTGCAATCTGTTCTGTTCTGTGTAATGCCACTTGGTCATACCTAGCAGAATGAGCGGAGCTCTTTCAATTGAAGGAAAAAGTGTGCGCCTTTCGTTGTGAACGAGCACCGTTACAGTGAAAGGGCGACTTTGCAAGAACACACACGACACGCCCCTTTTGAGGGGGCGGTCGAACTCATTCATCCATCCGCAAGCCATAAATTAGATCCAAATGAGAGACCGACTCATCCATAATTCCGTAACCCGAGTGGTTATGGTAACTGGGAGAACTTTGCTGTCACGACCTTTTTAACGTTCCCCAACTACCATTAGCGAACACGGTGGTCTTTGGCCAAGACGAGGGCAGAAGTCGCCACCTTTCGGTTACGAGACGGATGCTCTACCAACCAGACTACTGTGTCCCACTGTAATCTTATTATTCATATCGTGCAATTTTGTTAAAGGTCTCTGACTCTACACCATTTCTATGCCCATCAGAGTGTTGAGACATAATTATCATAAGGGAAGCTTTCATTCTTCGAACCTGAGATGCCCCCCCCCCATTACACACCATAAAGAATCTAAAAAGGAGTTAAGGTATCCAACAACGTTCTAGGGAAATTTTTTGAAAAAATTGATTTTTTAAAAACTATTTAAAACTATGGTTTTTAGATGTATTGTCAATTATAATACAAAATACTACGAATGCAGCGAAATTATTTGAAAATGTAAAATAATTTTAGAAATAGGAAAATTTGTAGAAAATTTTAATGAAGCTTAACAAAAATGGTTAACACTCTACACGAGGTTGTAATGAAGTAATTCTATTTCTTTTTATACAAAAGTTAGAATATGAAGACTGAAAAAAAATATCTATGAAAAGGTTTGAGATGCTAAGAAGTTATGGGTAAGAATATGCGTATTCATCCCTTTTTTCCATCACTTCTTAACTTATGTTTTTATAAAAATACCTATAAATGAAAACTTATTTCCTTAACAATAAAACTTCTGGTACATTTCGTTGTCTATATCATTTAAAACATACGCTGAAATCTTTATGTAAGTATCTTTATTAGTTTGAGCGATACCATGTTAATTGTGGATAATTTTTAGGAAAATTAATTTTTTGAGTATATTGAAGTAAAAGACAAATTTTAGCTGCAAAATATGTGACCCAGGATGATAGATCAGGCCTTCCTTTTCCTAAAAAAATTGTTTTGGAAAGAGGAATGTCTGAATTACAAGAAATAACAATTTTTAAAAAAATCGCCAACGTGGTCGATAATCAGTTTTTTTAACGCAGTCAGATATCTTAATATTATAATGAATATACTGGAAAATAAAATCAGAAATTGTAAGGCACTATCAACATTCAATTTTTAAAATACACAGCCCTTAATTTAAAATGAGTTTGGGGATGATACATCAGAATGTATATAACCCTGTTAACTCTTAACTGGTTAGGTGCGGTCTACCAGACTGCATTTTCTTTACTCTCAAATCTAATTTTCTAATGAAAGAATTAGATTGAATATCAGCCAATATATTCTGAAGACATTTTTCTTACTATATAAATATGTTTCAGAAATTTTTCAAAATATTTTATCACTGAAAAAAGTAAATGCGTTGGGACCTACATTTTCTTCTCAAATTACATATAACATTAAACAATATTCTTGATAAAACATATTACTATATACTTTTTAAATTATATTTATTTTTCCAGTGTATAAAAGTATATAGAAAACTTTATAATGTAAAATTTACCAATTATATGAAAAAAATAGTCTTTTTATCGACTTGTGTTAGTTTCATAGTACGGTTTTCTAGGACTTTTATTTTAAAGTTAAGAAGTATTATAAAAATCAATATATATATATATATGAATGATGTTTGAACATACATATCAGAATCAGTGGAATGCGAACTTTCATCGAAAGACTCTTCTGTACAATTATCTGTATCCCCCAAATTCCTTTCTATATCATTTAATAGTCTCTGGAGCATTGCTTCATAACAGAATCAGTAAATTGGATGATATTCCGGAGCCCAAGTTTTGTCACCATCTGCTAAGCCTTGTTCATCACTGGGACACTAACGGGGAGGAGCGGTCTCAGTGACGACGCTTAAAGAAATAACTGAATTATTTAAAAAACCATCCACTGAAATCTGTTGAAAAATATCAGATGTATTGAAGTTCACGAAACAGGAAGCTACAGGGTCAATCCATTCATTGGAACTAAAAATAGAATAGAGGTGAGAGAAGTGTCATCGCTAGCATTCTCATTGACCTCACGTCCCTGGTTAAAGGTTAAGATCTCAATCCCAGAGCATTTATGTTTTCTATTATAATTATGCTTTTAAGCATTAGGCTAACTCATTTATTTTGAATTTACTACTAATAATATAAATTCACGAAGAGTAACGATAATCGAGAAAAATTTCAAATATAAAAAGGAAAGGATATTCAATAAATTATCACAAGTTTAAGCATAATAGAATCTAATTACAATGAATGGAAAATAACACTGTGTTTAGATGATAAAGTGTTATAATTCGCATCTTTTAAGTTTTAAAACAAAATCCTTATTCACTGTGAGCAACTGAAATCTTAAAATATAATGAAAATAATCATATTGTTCTACATAATCAATTTCATAACACCTATATATTAAAGAATGTGATTTATCCGAACATTTAAATAATTTTTAAGATGTCATAACATTCTTAAATTCTTATTGCCATCTTAATACAAAATTACATTACTTTAAAATGATGACAACGCAATATGATAATTTTATTTCAAATAGAAAATATTTTAAAGATCAGTAAATGTAAGTTAGGTATTTTTAGTTTAAATTGATGAGATATATATTGCTGCCATTCATTAAATATGAATGAATTTATTTTCAGTTTAATTACGTAATAAATAAATTAGAATATGCATATTATAGATAATCAATCAAACATATATCAACATTATAGGTTTAAGATAAAAATAACAACATTTTGTAGGCTCTCTTTGCTGTTGTCAGGTAAGTATAAAGAGTTCAGTTCCACAGGTTAGCCCTGCATCTGTAAGTCTTTGATTTAAAAGGTGCACCAAAATGAACACAATATTTATTTTACCACTGTTCTTCTAGTAAAATGTTGCCAAATCAATCTGGCAGCTGATAATATGTGGTACTAAAACTGGAGCATTGTACAATGGAACAACTTGCTAACTCATGATCTAAATTGAGCATAATTTTTAAATTGTTATATTGTATTGTATTGTATCTTAATTAACACAGAATAAGCTTATGTATGGTATAACGCATAAGGCAAATGACTTCCACGGCTTTGAATTTAACAAAATCTTTGAATTGTTGTATTTTATTGAATCGTAAATAACACATAATATCCTTATTTATGGTATAAGACGTAATGCAAATGCTTACATGGCTTTGCAGGCACATACCACTTATTATCCAAGTTTTTATGAATTTTTTTTTAAATGTAGCTGAATTTTGTTGATGCAGCTTTGAATCTCCTGTGTACTCGTCTTTATGGGCTTGTTGGTGTACAACTTTTAATTATAAAACACAAAAAGCAATGGAATGGTGTTAAATCACACGATATGGGTAGTCAATAATCAAATTTTTAAACTGTGAATGCCAGATATTCCTCATTTTTGAAATATTGTTCAACTATGAAAACGCATTGTTCTTTCGAGTAACGCACCATTTTCGCTTACCTTAAACTATCAGATGTCAAATTATTTTTAACAGGCTTTCCAAAACTTTACCACACAAATGGGGCAAAATTTAAATTTTGCCTTAATTTCGAGACATTCTTTAAAAAAAAATTGTCAAAAAATAAAATATGAAGAAAAGATTTAAATATAAGTATTCAAAGAGCGATTTGTAGTTTAAAAAGACTGCTTTCCGTTTTTCACTAATTTTTTTTATAAAACCTTTTATTTCTTTTCCAAATTAACCAACCCTTTTTGTCATATCACTTCATAATACTAATTTCTTTAAAAAGCATACTGCTATATACAGAAAACAGAAATCGGAAATTCTCATTTATTTATTTTTATGCTAAAATATGCACCTTTTCAGAAAGAACATCCATCTAATAATTTTTCTTTTTCTTTGATGAAAATTTCCTCAATTTTCTATTTCTCATTGTCTTTGAACATCTCTAAGAATTCCACTAAAAATGTTTCATTGAAAACATAAAATTATTCTCAGAGAGCAGTTTTTAATTTAACCATTTTGAAAGGAAAACAAACGATTCATTAATTAGCACATTGTGTTAGGAGTCAGCGATCTTAATGGATTTCTTAGAAAATAATAAATTTTATTTCCTTATCTTACTGCTACACTTACTAAACGTATAATGCTAAGATTTCCTTTTAGTTACACTGGTATCATCACTTTTTCCGTCCATGTTATAAGATAAAAGAAAAGGTTTTTTGATAAATGATGATCGGCTTTAGAATAACTCTTCCTACTTATAAAATTCCTTCCTTTTCATTAACATTCTTCAACAAAAATTTTAATTTTAAATCATTTAAGTATGCTTAATTTAAGCAATAACAAATAAGGAAATAAAATATAAGGCTCTAAGTAGTAAGGGAAAGAAAATTTCAATAATTCTTTATCATTATATAAACGGAGTTTATTTTATATTTCTTAATTAGCAGACATATCTTTATTTCTTATTGTTTCATTGACATTAAAATTTATTAATAATTAATTTATTAGAAATTAATTCAAAATACATGCATTTCTTAGAAACGATTCGATTTGATTTTGTTTTGAAACGTATGGATTCTGTGAACAGGTATTGCTGAAGGTATTTAATTGCATGACTTTATGATTCGTTCATCACAGAAAATATTTTATATATAACATTTGTTTGTAATAAATTGTGATTTTTATGGAATTTTTGAATATAATTATCATATAAAATTATTTCTCTTCCACATTTGAATTTGATAGAACTGAGAACATAATTACAATTCTACAAATGTACTACTACAAATATCGATATGAGAAAGCACGTGCTTTAATAGAAATATTCCGGTACTTATTCCATTATATAGGAGCTAAAAGTCGCCAATAATGATGCCACCAACTCCAAACGGAAAATCGCGGCTAATAATATTTTATCGCCAAATTTTTTAAGCAATTCACTGCCATTTGGTCGCCCATGCCAAACTGGTGATAGTGTGCGGGCGTCCAAAAGGCTGCTTGGCGAAATTTCAGTCGGTGTTGTGGAAATGTGCCAGTCATCCTTTTCAACAATTTTAAAGATAAAACAGAAAATATCCTTTCCAATTTTGTACTTTTACTTTATTAACTTACGTTTGATTGTAATTTGAAAGAGTTTATTACATGTTTTCAGAAAGGCGTCACCAATTAAAAATTTATATAAATTATAATGCTAGGAATTGAAAATACTTTATCGACATCCAAAATACTAAGAAACTATGTAATTAAAAATTTAAAAAGAGGACATTGTTATCTGTTAGGGTTATTAAATCTGCCTTGGTGATCAGAATCGATGTACTTGAAAATATTTTTGGGTGGATGTAGATTTTCCCCATGATTATTTGCAACATGTGTTACACACATTTGATAATTTTCCTATTTATAAGAATATAATCATGCATACATCTTACTAAGAAATCCATTTGACACCTTTACGTTTTGATCAATAACCAGAATCCTAATCAGTTTGATCAAATTCAAACATGAAAAATCATTTTGATTTAGCTTTTAAAATGGCTTTTTTGGAGATTGATGTAGCACTATCAATAAATAAAATATCAAAAGCACAACATTTCACTTAGAAAAAGCAGAATAATTTTAATAATTGAATTAACAACAGAAAATGATTATTTTTTATTTATTGGTGCATTGATTTGCTGTTTCATAATCAATCTTTCAAATAAATTTATCATTAAATAGGATATACCTTTGCTTTTAAAATACCACAACAGAATTTCATTTAGAATAATATGAATTAGTTTAATAATCATATCAACAAAGAAACATGAAAAGTTTTTATTTATTGACAAATCAGTTTCATTATAAATTTTTTGAATAAATTCCCTTTAAATGTGATAGAACTTAATAAATGCTGTCAAAATATTATTATTTAAAATATGGCTCAATAATTTAAATTCATAATATTTAAAACAAAATTTAATTTAAGATAATTTGCTGTTGTATATTACATACTTAATAAAGTGCAATAGAAAATTCCACTAAAGCCTAAACGTAAGAAAATGTTTCATAGACTTTTTTAGTAGAACTGAAATTGTCGAATCATATTCAATTTCTATTTGCTCAACATTAAGTGAAACCTAACCGGTTATATCTTAATCGCCGACTATCCCACAGATTTGAAATTACGATATTAATTACTATTTATTCTTATTGTTCAGTAGCGCTATTTTTAAAACATTTTCTTATTAAGATTGTGGTTTATAATATAGGGCTGCAATTTATGTTTCATTTTAATAAAAGAAAGAAAAAAATTATATAAAAGTAAGTGCATATTTTAATTTTTTTCCACATTTTTTATTTCCTTATTTATAGTTACTCCATTTTATTCAAGAAATGAATAAGACATTTCCTGTTGAGGTATACTGAGCATTCGATTTAATCCGAAATAACTAACAATGGATGATATATATAATACGAACATATTTCCAAATTAATTTTATGAGAATACGCAGAGCATTCAGGTTCATTTAAAACTTAATACACATGGAAAAAATTAATATTTTAAGAAGGCATCGGAGAAAAAAAGGAAAGAAAATGTATCAATCCTTACATATAATATTTAAAGGAATGGCAAAAGTATTTTCAGAATTTTTGCATGTTTTTCAAAAAATTATTTCCTTTTGTATCCTATCTGCAGAATCAATTTAAATAAAAGATTAAATAAAGACCAAAAGAAATAAATGTTGCCTTTCGACTAGAAGTAAAACTCGTCTTTTTTTTTGTCTTATAACTGAAATCAGGATAAAATCTGGCTTGTTTTGCTCTAGTAACATTTTTTTATTGAAATGTTGTCTAGAAAAACAAATAATATTTAAAAAAAAAGATTTGTGACAAAAAAATATTGAAATGCGAGTGAAGAAAAAAAAACCATTCTTAGGCGTGTTGACAGTAATGAATTATTTTCTCGCTTATTCGGGAGTTGCAAATCTATATTTTGATTTATTATCTGATAATTCCGAGAATCTTCAAAGAAGCGTAAATGATTTTTTAGCATCACGATTTGAAACATGATTCTTCTCCAAATTTTTTTTCTGAATATTCAGTTTTATGAATTTTTCTTTGAAAAAAATGTTGTTTTTTGTGATGAATTAAAGTACAGATGTGATTGGTAAATTTATTAAAATGAAATGAAACAAACTGTTTATTTACATTCTTTTTAATAGAATAATGTTATTCTGTTTTCAACTATCTTTAATCAATTGTTCCGGGAACAAATTCTATTCTTCAAAACTCTTCAAATAATTTTTTTTCTCTACTATTCTATAATTTTGAATTTTTTTTTGAATGATACATACAGTGGAAAATTATTATATTAAGGTATCCAATGCGACTTTCTGAATTTTAATACCACAAATGCCTCATTTGAAAAAAATATTGGCTTCACTCGAATGGATTGGGAATCTATATAAATAAATATGAATCTTTGTCTGCATATGCCTTATGCGCTGCCGTACCGCTCATCGAATTGTGATTAAAATTTCAACAATTATTACTTGAACAAACGGAATGGTTAATGGCTATTATCCATTAAAATTGCCTATCAGAATTTTAAACTGAGTATTGTGTTCTGTTTCAGGAAATTCATTTTACAATGCAATTTTTCCTTCGTGCTGAAAAAGAAGAACTTACATAAAGCAAATCTGTAGCTGTTTTACTTATTTTTAAGTGACATTAAATTAAGGTAATTTTTTATATTCATTGCTATTTTCATTAAATTTGTTTTATTTGCTGCAGGTGAGAAATTATTTTATCTAAAACAGTTTTTCAACAGAACCAGCACATGCAACTAACAATTTAATTTTTGTAAACCTCAACACTGGAATTAATTATGGTCTTCTTTTTTATAGTTTCTATTCGAAATTTGACCCACATTTTCACCTTTGAATATTTTATCATTTATATTTACCTTCAAAATATAAAAAATTATATAAAGAAGTAAACGTATTCTTCCGGCAATCGCGAAAACGATCTAAAGGTCAAATTCTTTTAAAGAAAGAACTTCCAATTTCCACTTGGAATTCCATTCACTGCCAGAATGTTGTCCGAGGCATAAGAGAGAGAGAGAGAGAGAAATGCCGGAATCGAAGAGAAATGGCCGAAAGAAAAGCAACAATTCTTTTTATCTCCTGATCAGATGAAAAGAACGATTGTAATGCTTTGAAAATATAATATGGTAGTGGAAATTCATTTGGAAGTGGTTTCGGTATTAATGGACTATTCCTACCAGAACTCGTTTTTTTTTTTTCCTGATTAGTTCTTTTCGAATGTTGCACAAGTAACAAAGAATCCAATATCTTGTGATATAGTCCTATAATTGGCTCAAGCTACTTAAATTTTAGAATGTATTTGTATACTTTTACGACTAGATTTTGCTGTACATGAAACGGAGAAATTATTT
>JAPMOQ010003811.1:246833-270529 GCA_026543055.1 Argiope trifasciata
CACAGGCTTAGATACAGATATATAGATCTATAAATCAAGAGTATGTTTGTATATTTAGTGATATTTATATTAATTCAGATGATCGTGCTTCCAGGATATATGCGTTTATATATTTTTTACGACTAGTTGCAAATACTAATGTGTTTTACTGATTAGAATGTAATTGTAAATTTTCAGGATTACGTTTAGATATAGGAAGTGGCAGAATTTAGGATAAAGCTGAAATAGTCCCGTGATGGATAAAGTAGAATTTAAATAAACATTATTATGCAAACCAATATTCTGTATTCATAATTTATTTTTATCTTTGTATCTTGTTAATCCTTTCTAGTTTTAATAGAAATGTTTCAAACAACGGAATAAGTTATTCTTTTCAGAGTACAAATTCTAATTCCGATATACGCATCTAAATAATTCTAATATTTTGTATGCGTATTTTTTTAGATCCGTATCATTCAGATTTCCTTTATTGTAAGAAAGGATTCAGCAGGAATGAACATTTCGTGCCTTCATTGTAAGGCATTTTGAAACGAAGTAACAGTCCCTGTACACATTTTAGTCTGATAAATCTGAATAACCTAGAACATGAAAAAAAGTAGCAGATGAGTCATAAAATAGTGATTCCTGCTCCATATGACAATTCCTCGCATACAAATTACGAACCATCATTTGATATGTCCAGCATGATAATACGTCCATTACATTGCCCTTCAGTAAAGCGAGAACCTGCTTACTTATTTGGGGGCTACGCTTTGATAGTTTTTTATCCTGAAATTATGCTAATAGATATACAAAAAAATCGGTTTTTGATACGAAGTTGATATACATTTTTTAAAGGTATTATTTAGTTCCAAAATCATTTTGTAGATTACAAAAAGAAAGAAATATTATCACTTTCTGATATTATAAAATCTACATTTTGGAAGGACATTCTTTCTTTAATATGATTATTTTGATATCAGGAAATTTTATGAAATTATATTAGAATGTTAAAATTTCCGTCTGTATGAAAATCAAAATACTTAGATGCATTTCTTTATGTAAGTCATTTATTATTGAACCAAACAAAAAGATATCAGAAGTGTCAATCAGAATATTTAATGTGTCGAAAATATTGATCTGGGGAAGAAAGAAACGGTTATTACAATTCATTTTCCATGAAGATAAGTAAGTTCTACTCCAATAATGACATTAAGAAAAAATTATATATTTTTCAATGTATGCAAAGTCATATATACATAACAGCTCATATGTTATGAAAGTTTTTAAACTTGTAAAATAAAAAAAAAAATCTTCACTATGATTTAAATAATAAAAATTTAATGAAAATTTAATTTTTAATATTTTAATGATATTTTATAATAAAATTATAACATTTCCTCTAATTTAAAGATATTTTAAAATGAAAATGTTTCAAAAACCTTTATATTAATTAATTTTTTTATTAAAAGTTGACTATAAAGTTTATAATAATGAATGCTATGAAATAATTCATTTTTGTTTTGTAGCTAGCCAAAGCAGTAACCGCTTTCACTACCACAGTGCTTTTTGTGCAAATAATAACTGAATTTTTCCAATACTGAAGAATTCTGTGGTATTTTTTCTATTTTACCAAATAAATGCAACAATAGGAAAATCTATACTCCAAGAGGGACGAAATCGATTTAAAAGTATCATTTCCTTTAAGGACATTTTCAACTTCAATTTGAAACTCCATCGACTGGCGGAATGTTTTCTAAGCTTTGAAAAAAAAGTTCCGGAAAAAGATTCCGATGAAACAAAAGCAAATACTTTATATAAAGAGAGGCGACAGACTTTGCAGAAAAAAGGATAGAGAATTATACAAGAATTTATATGAAATCTAGTTTCAACAAGATTATATCATATTTCCTCAGACTCCAAACATCAATATGTCTGTGCATTAAAAATTTCAGACGATGCTTGTCTGTAATCAATTATTTACATAATGTAAAACTCTTTCCTAAACATTATTACACTCAACGCTATTTATTTGTCGACAGTTATGTTTCTATTCACATTTTGTTTTATTTTCTATCCCGACAAGCAACGATAGTTTCAAATTAAATGCCGTATTCCTTCAGATAATATTTGCATTGAATTTTTACATATATATATATATATATATATATATATATATATATTATTAAAGCAATCAAACCCCATTTCTTGGTCAACAAAAATTTAAACGAAACCAACTAGGTCGAAATCGAAATTAAAACTCAATTCAGAATCACACGCTAAAAGTTCACAAAATGAAAGGTAAATGAAAAAGAACCAATTAATGAAACAAATCCAAAATAATATAATTAAATCCAAAATTCAAATTTTGGATTATAAATAATCCAAAATACTACAACTAAAATACAAATGGATCTAAATTAATTAACAAAATAAACTAAGCAAAAAGTAACACAACCGAATCAAAACAATAAAAAGTATATATCTGATGTATCTGATCTAAAATTAACTGTCCTCATATCTCCAAAGTAAACCAATATCTTCCCTAAAACTTCAAAGTAGTAAAAGGAACGATCGATTTTCGTATGAATGCATGTTCTTTTGTCATTCAATATTCTTTCTTTTTCTTTGGATTATTGTCGTTGCTGTTTTATAAGGACATTTCGCAAGCAAATCATTTCGTCCAATATCAACTCTGTTTAAATGGTCAGCTAAAATGAGCCTATTTAATACGTGAATGCTTGATTAATTAAACTGCATGACATTTATTATTTATTAAAGCGCCTAATTGCTGATATAACTTTTAAAATTGCATGCGTATTTAGATTTTAAAAAGGTTTGTTTGTCAATTTCTTTCCGATATATGTATTTTAAAATAGATAATGTACAGAGTACCTGTACACAATGTAAAAGTATACGAAGTAAAAAAGTATATAAAATTTATTGTATAAAATTAATAATAACTGCAAATTGAATGAGGATCTTTAATTGGCAATTTGCAAAACATTGTAGCAAGTTTTCAATTACATCGTCTGAAATCTGAATTTGATAAACATTCAGCTCAGTCTTGCAGTATGTTAAAAGTCTTACAGTAAAATTAAGTTTGTTATTTTAACACATTAAAGACAGGAGTTGATTTGATCCGCGTAACCTAGCATAGTTTCGTCAAGGTCCACCGCCTTTATTGTGTTAAATTTTAATTGAATGATTTCTACTAAATATACCTAAAATGGTATTCTTTTAATATTACAGCATCGAGAATGTAATCTCACGTACATTCTGAACCCTTCTACTTCAGTCCAATACGGATGAAGTAGCTAATAAACTTCACACATGTCTAAAAAAATACTCCTTCAACTAAAAGTGTATGATTGAGAAAAGTCATTTTTGTCTTCTATATTTAAATTCCAAAAGAAAATCAAAGCAAAAGATTAAAATGGCAAGAAATGATTCCTTAAATTCCACCCCAGCCTTGAATTTCCTTAAAAATTCCACTCCAGACATGTTACAAATTCCTTTACTCTGAAGAACGATGCACGAGGAAATTTCAGTCATCAGTCATTTCCCTCCCCTTTCTCCGATCTTCAACGGGATTTTTTTTCCTCTTCCGCTGCACAAATCATGAATAATATTCGCATATTCCAACCATACGTTTCTGGCAGCTGACTTCCAGATAGAAATAACATTTCACTTCGCCTGTCGACCTGGATTTGTAAACATCATTCCACAACCGGAGCTTTTCTGTTTGAGGGGAAGTGGTTAAGAAGAGAAAGAAGACAATAGACGGAGAGATATGCAACATTTCGTCTTCTTTATTTTTAAAACGTCAGGATAAAAAAAGATTACAGAAATACTAAATAAATGCACGTAACAAGGCTTCATTATATTCGCAAACATGAACGTTATCGTTTACTTACTACATTGAAGATACTACAGATTTAAGTAAATATGAAGCTATCTTATTTATTACTATTTAAAAAATGAAAACAAAAATAAATATTATTTTTGATTGTAAATAGACAATTTTGATCCATTTCGGCAAAAAGAGAGTATTGTTTTCTTTAATTTTAACTAGACAATAATATGAATGTTGTAAATAAGGCGGTTGCTATTAAATAAATAATTTGGAAAAGGCTTGATTTTTTTTGCTGCCTTAATTGCATTTTTAATGTTTCCAAAAGTTACATGTACATCGGATTACAAAACACATAATTTCTTACTTTACAATTCTATCCATAACAGACCATACAATCAGCCAAAAAATAACCAACATTCAATAGCATTGAAACATTGGAAGTTTTAGCTGATTTAATACTAGAGCAAACTCCCTAATTATGTCTAAAGTGCTGCGTCATAATCAAATAATTAAAGCTGCTCTCAGTAATACTCGAGTAAAATATAGCTCAATTAGCGGATGTTTAATGGACATATTAAATTGTGTTGTTAAAGCACATACAAAATGCTACAAATTCTTTTTTTTTCTTCATTGTAGTTTCTAAATTACCTTAATTATAAAACTAATGAGCTAATTGCCTCGTTTTTGAATATAAACAATAATTTTTAGCAATGTTTAATTTTATCTATCTAGCAAATAGTGAGAAAGGAGATAGTTTATTTCTTGAGGTTTGAAATTTATAAATAAATCGAAAAATTAAATTTTATACCTTATTAGAATAACTTAAGAATATTAGAATAGCTTATTAGAATAAACTTTATACTTTATAGAAAAATTAAACTTTATAGCTGAATTATACATATTTATTTCAAATATGGTTTTCCTTACTTTCTTTGTCTTCATCGTATATAACCCTAAGTTTTATCAGCTTTTCCATGCAAAACTGTTTACTTGTCCAGAATTAGAAAAAACTTTTAACACTCGGTCAAAACTATTTTTTTTTTCTGTTTTACACGTATCTTTTTACAATTGCAGTATTTTCTTATCCCTTTTCTTAATGTCTTTTTGCTTTTTCCTTGCGTTTATATTAACTCCACGTGATTCTCATTCATATTGGTCAAATGTATTGTTTAAAAATGAAAAATTTATCCCTATAATTTTGATGTTTCAAACTGTTAGCAGAGAAACGATATACTTTTAGAAAATCCACAATGATTTCAGCTTCCGACATACAATTAGTACCTGACTGCATCATTACATTTTATATTCGTACTTGCTAATGATTTATGATATAAATATAGATATAGATATATAAAATGTGTATAAATAGCATAGATTGATAGCCAAAAAGTAATAAAATGTTAAACAGAAGGTAAAGCAACAATCAATGCATTAATTGTGTATCATGGAAGGAAATTAATGTGGACAACAATACTCTATAGGAGTTGTTACTTAATTTTGATGGGCCGCGGTAGTCTGGTTGGTAGAGCGTCAGTCTCGTAATCGAAAGGTCGCGGGTTCTGTCCTCGTCTTGGCCAAAGACCGCTGTGTTGGCTAATGGCAGTTGGGGCACGTTAAATATGTCGAGACTGAAAAGTTCCCATAACGAAACGATACCTCTGGGGGACTGAATCAGGGATGAGTCGGTCTCTGATTTGGATCTAATTTCTGACTTGCTGATTGTTGAATGAGTATATGAATGAATTCGGCCACCCAATAAAAAGGGTTGTGTCGTTGTGTTTGAGTTAGAAGTCAGACTTCTGCCCTCTAGGTGCTCAGGGGCCTTTACCCTCAGAAGCTACTGCACCCCCTTTCGGTGAAAAACACGGACACGACAACAACTTAATTTTGATTTTATTACCTTATATTTTATATATCACTTTGAACATATATATAATCAATTTTTTTTTCTGTATTTTAATTTAATCCATTGTACTGATTGCAAAATAAAAATGTTGATAGATAGTGTGGTAGTTTTTAATTTTAATTAATAAATCTGCACTCTCGAAAGATTAATAGGTACATTATATATTTTTTAAATCTTTGTAGAGGGAAGAAACATGTCCTTTAAAGATGAATTTAGCTTTTATAATTCATATTTCATTCGTATTTTTTAATATTTTCATCAAGATTTTTCCTATTTGAAGTCATACCAAATAATTTCTGTTTTAAAGGTATATTTTCTTGGGTATATTTTTAATTGTAGAAAAATGGAAATTAAAAATGGTATAACTGCTTTTATTGGAAATATGAATCGTTTTTCCCTCAAATTCGAGCAAAATATTCTTCTTTAGGGAAAACAAAATGCAATAAAAATGAGTAAAATTATCTTCCCATAAAAATCCAATAAATCCAAAAATCCATAATAGTATTAAATATAAATTAATACTATTCCTTTTTTACATAGCACTTCATAATACATCTTAAAACAACCATGAATCTCGATCATCTCAGAATCAGACTATATTGCATTAGTTCCCTTGCTTCATTTTCTTCCTTTTTTTCCTTCTGTAACCTCGCATATTATAGATTTTTGTTACCGAAGAAGATGAAATGTGGTTGGGCACTGCTTGTTGTTTCCATTCTTCTTCTTCAAAAGAATGTTTCTGCATATAAAATGTCACCATCAAATCAGGACTGATAGATGCAACGAAAAGTTATTTTCATTCCTTGACATATAAAGTGTGTCTGCGAATATTATTCATGTTCTTGATACTGAAAACAAAATGAAACTAAAAATAAAATCTTTGATTCAAGATACGAAAGGAAGTGACTGATGCCAGAAATCTTTTTGGGCTTTACTTTCTATAGGGAAAGGGATTTGTAACATGTCTAGAAAAGGAGTTTAAGAAAATTCGAAATGACACTAGAATTTGTGTCTACTTTTAATTTATTTTGATTCACCTTTCCTTGAGGCATACGCAGAAGACTTCAGCTTTTATATTTGAATTTGAATGAGCCGAAGTTCTGGTACAGGAGTGGCGTGTTTTCCTAGTGTTCTGGACGTAATGAGTTCGAATCCGGGTTCGGGTGTGGCTGTTATTCTGTGTTTTATCTGTCAGTAGTGTGAATGTGTCACCCTATAAAAAAGGATTGTGCAAGCGAATGTGAAGCATGATGTTACTAAGTCATACTCTTGTCCGTGGTTGACGCAGCTGGAAAACAAGAGATGCTCAATCTCGACTTAAATCACTGACATGTAAGTCGAAGGGCATGTAAAATGTCATAAGTCACAGCAGCAACAAATTTGAATGAAGTTATTATCGCTTTGATGGTAAAATTCCCTCGGAAGGAGGTTGTATACAGATCCGATCTTCTCTATGAAGGGGCCGGGTGCAAGAAGCCATTTGAAGCTATAATTGTTTGTGAAGTTTAAAAAATACAAACACGACCACATATTATTAATGCCTGATTTTGTTTTTTCTTATATATCAATTACTTCAGAAAAATTACAAATTTTGCAACTTATTTTTCCATGTTTAATATAGCACGTGAATGTAAGCGTTCTGAACACATGCTTGACTGAAGATAATTCTTAATTTTAATTTGCTGAAATAGATCTCAAGAATTTGCTATAATAACTGGCAACGCAAAGAAAAGTTTTAATACAGTTAATACTTTTAGAAATAACATACTATAATTATTATTGAGTACTTTCTTTTTTATTACCCAGAGGGATATTTCCTGACTTGGACATGGTTATATCTATCAGTATTAAACTTGTTTGATTCTTTGTTTCATTGCTTTTTTATGGTATAAAGGCCAATACTAGCCATGCTGTGCCAAAACAGTTCTAAGCAGTTTATACAAGTATTAAATTATTGTATGCTATATAATAAGCTATTATCTAATAGGCGAGATAAGTGGTTGCAAATCTACTTATTTTGCATACTTGCGCAAGACTATAATATAAACTTCGTATGTATCCAACTTTGCCGACTGCTAAATTCAAATTTCTTCCTTTGTTCTTTTCATTCCAGTAATGCAATGCGCATTGCTAAGAATTGGTCATTTAATTTATCTTCAATTTACTTTTTGTTTGGGCAACTTAATATAAATAAATGTACGTAGATGCACACATAAAAATAATATACAAGATGTAGAAAAAAGTATATAGCTGATTATTTACAAGTCCATTTGAACCTAGCCTCTACGCCCAGAAGTCGTAACCTTCTGTCTTAACATGTCTGAACGGAATTTCTTTATTCATAAATCAACTCCCCTTTACATAAGTATCACCACGATCATTGCCCAATTATGGCGTAATAACTCAGCTAGTCACGTGGAATAAAATTGGTGTACTTTCGGTGAGTGTAAAAGCTGTTATTGTTCAGAACACCAATTTTTACTCACGGTGCTCCCCCCTCTCAGTTGCGGGGGTGCATAACACCCACCACATCCCCCAGATGACAGGCTCTGGTTGTATATTCGTTGGTTAAAATTCGCTGTTCAGGTAATTCAAGTTCAGAGATAACGGGTAGGCGAGCAGTTAATAGCAAATGGAGAGGGAATTTAGTCATAAGTGACCAGAAACAGATATTTTTCTAACCGAATTTTATTTCTGGTTGATTCCAAAGTCTGAAGATCTCATATTAGAAGATGGTGAAACCATTTTTATAATTAGATTTCTTAAGTTCATTCTCTTCTATTCAACTACTCTCTGTAGAAACAGAAATTTGACAACGATGTAATAAGAAAAGCATATTGAGACTTAGTTCTTATAATAATAGATTATATTTAATGTTTATTATATATTTTCTACATTAATTCCCATAATTAGCTGTCTCTGCTTCATTTAATGTATGTGAAGAAGGCTTTGATATGAAATATTATCATTTTTCGTTCCCTACTTTTTTTGAGGGGATGCCGTTTAAAAATGCAATCCTGTTGCTATAATGTCAGTATAACAGACTTATAGTACATGTTATACTTTTAGAGATAAATAAACGAAATTGGAATAAGTTTTCTTAAATTTTTACTTTAAATACATAATATTGTTAGTTAAAAGTAGTCTGTTTATTTAAAAGAAAATTTATTGGGTAGATAAACAGGCGGATTTTTATAATAAAAATTATTCAGCTAGTAAACAACTGTTTTCTTTTTTCAATGCAAAATTTCAGTGATAAAAGTAAAGTTAACTTTACATACTTCTTTAATTATTGTTAAATCTTTGTTGTAATATTTGATATATATTTGAGAAAAAAGTTCTTTCCCCCTTAACATTGGAATATCATTTTGAATTGTGGAAAAATGTTGAATTTTAAACTTTATTTCTGTTTTTTTTTTAAACCATATGTTCCTAAACAATTCACAAATCTATTTACATCGTCAACTTCGATATTCAATTTTACATTCAACATTTATATTCTTCTTTATCTTAATACAAAAAAATTAAGACTTGAAACATAATGAAAAGTGTTGTATAAGAAAAGAAAAAAAAAACGTGTACTTTAGTTAAACTGTGTAATCGAATTTATGAGTTCGAACACAGTGAGAAAAACTTATTAAATATTCTGTATTGATAAAAAGAGACGAAGCCTAAATTAATTTAAAATAAGTGTCTTTAAGGTATCCGACTGGATTAACAACGCTGGTTTTCGACCACATTGGCGATTTTATTAAAATTCTAATTATTTTTTGTAGTTCAGACTTTTCTCTACACAAAATAGTTTCTCTTTCTTAGAAAAAAGAAGACCTAACCCATCGTCCAGGGTCTCACATGAATTATAACTAAAATTTGTCTGTGTATTCAATTTTCTCAGGACTTTAATTTTCATAAAAATTCTCCACCGTTAACAAGATATCTCAAAAACGAATAGAGGTATTGACATAAACATTTCAGCGAGTCTTTTAAATAATTAGAAATGAACCAAAAGTTTTATTCTTGGTGAAATATTTTTTTCATTTATAGGTGTTTTTAGTTAAATTTAGTTGTGATTTAATAGAGAAATGCATCTAGTATATTTTTACCTATAACTTCTTTGCATCTCAATATTTTCCTTAGATTTTGGTTCATTTCATTCATCATTATATGCTATAATTTGTGTACAAAGAGAAATAGGATTGCTGCATTACCATTTTGTGTAGAGTGTTAGCCATTTTGGGTAAATTGTCAAAAAATTTACTACAAATTCTACTATTTCTCAAAATATATTATATTTATAAATAATTCTATTGTATTTATTGTATTTATAATAGACAATACATTTAAAAACTATAAATAGTCTTTGAAAAATCCAATCTTTCAAAAAAATTTCTTTGAAAGTAATCGGATACCTCAAGCAGCCTTCTAACAGCCTGAAAAAAGAAGTTTCCTTTTCTGCAGTTATTGATATTCGACTTGAATCTAAAACTATTCTCGTGGAGATAAAGTGAAAACAGTTCTATTTTGAAACAAAATTTCCAACAGATTTGTGTGAGAAGGAATGTTTATGAGCGAGAATTTCTTATATTTTCTGAATGCAATAAACACAAACATTAACTACAACATTTGACGGATCCACGTATATTTGCTCTGGGCTCTTATAGTAAAATGCATTCCTATTGAAACTACTTTGCAACAACTTTATGTGCTATTTTCTACTTTCAACACACTCTTTTTCTTCATTAAATGGAGTCTGCTCTTATTTTGCTTGATATTTATAAATTTTCTCTTTACAAAAAGTTATCGTTACAATTTTTTTGTTGAAAAAAAGTTAGCTGGATTAAAAAAAAAAAAGAATACAGAATTTGATTTTATAAGAATATATCCATTTAATTCATTTTCTAACCTTTAATGATTTATTATTTTGTTCTTTTAAGATAAATTTGGCATTTTTCAAAGAAACTACAAAACTGCAAATAGAAATATTCCATTAAATACACATGATATTTATCACATCTATCTTTCAGTGCAGTAATATTAGATAGAGAATATATTTGAAAATATTTTTATTTCTAAATATTTAAAAACAAGATTAAGCTATCTAATGTTTCGTTACAAAATAATTAATACAAAAATTAAATAAATTAAGATTACATAACTGTATCGTTATCAAATTAATTGCTAATCAATACTTTTGCACATAAGGCATATTAGACAAAAGCTATAACTTAAGTGAAATGACGATAATTAGTTTTTCATTCAAATATTCATCATTCAAATATGTAGTGTTCGATTCCCCGTTCAACAAAATGCTACATAAATTTCTTTTGCTTTTTTATGTATATTTCGAAATTATTTCACAGAACTGAATTCTTATACAAAATTTATAATCATTAATTTCTTTTGACACATTTATAATAAGCAAAAGATAATGTCAACAAAATCAGTGGTGGTATGTGAAAGTCAGGTTAAAATTTTTATGTGATTACAAAAATATTTCTTGATTGCTTTAATGTTTCTAACTATTTTATTAGCTCAAAAATAATAAAATCATTAAAAAAATGAATCTTTCGAAATTATTTTTTTTGGGGTAGTTTAATCTTATTCTACAATGAGAATACTTACATAACTTACAAAGATAATTTTTGGTTTCATTGAAATGTTTTGACTAATGTTTTATACGTGTGTTTCTAAGAGTTATAAAGTAATAGAATAATATTTTGATAAAATCTCACGAAATGTTCTAAAATTAAATGGAAAAAGCAATTTTAAATAAAATGAAATAATAAATAAATGATTACTTATGATATAAAAATAAATGTAAACTATTAAATGTATATAAAAATAAACGATTAATTATGAGCGAAATATATTTTCTTCGAAAATATAGAAAGCATATATTTCATTCAACAATCTTTCAAAAGAAGTTATTCCAGTAGATTTATGCCAACAGTACCCAGACACATAATTTTTCAAGCATACAATAAAGTGATTTTTTGTTCTCTACAAAGACCATCGAAGTAATATTTGTATTATAAATTTGAATCATCCTTACTTGGGTCTTTCTATTGAAAAAAAGCCCCTTATTCTTTTGTCTTGAGGGATTTAAATTGCTATTAAATTGAATCACAATATGGAAAATGAGATAATACTTGTTTTATATGAAAATCTGTGGAAATTAATGAAAGGTTTTACGTTCACTATTCAAAGGAACTAACATAACAGAAAAAAATATTTAGGAGACACACAATTGGAAACTGAATCGTATAAGAAACAATACATTTCCAATGAAACCTCTCCAAAATAAGTTTATGTCTTATATTCTATCTTTTCGTCACATTCTATACGAGTTCGTTTTCTGTCCTTTTCGTCAGACTAATAGATGTTTGTTTCTGTCTTATTTGTTTCTCCCCATTTTCCTTTTCTTTTGCTAAGAATCGCATTCCAGTAGTCAGTGGCATTTCTTGCAGAAATTGGAAGCAAGCTGTTGTACTTTTAAGAATCAGATCCTTCGATCATTTCTGTTTGTGTGAGTTTATACTTTTCGTTATTATTGCATTCTTCGACTTTTTCAATACAAACATTTAGTAATGTATAATGGTGGAAAAAACTGAATTGTATATTTCAGTATTAAAATCAACCAACAATGTATTTAAATCGGTTATTGATTCAAACCCATACGAGATTTTTTTTCTCTCATTTTTGTAAATCACCAACTTTTTGTAAAACAAATATACATTCTTAGACATATCTTTTGTCAGACAGCAGAATAAATACCTAAAATGATACTAACAGAAATATGTGTTTTTTTCTCACATTATTTTGAATTAAGAAAAAAAATCCTTTGTTTCATTTTAGATTGATACGCTACAGTATCTTAATATTTTAGCACTCAGAACGACCAAAAATACAAGTAATTCGTTTTTCTATTCAAACCCTTATGAGTAAAATTATTTCCTCCATTTTGTAAGTCCCCAGCTTTTAGTAAAACAAATATAGACATGCCTTTTACTGACAAATACATAAACCATAACATAATCTTAAAAGAAAATTAAACGCTTTTTTGAGTGAATTGAAAAACACTTTAAATTCACATAAAAAATTCAGCTTTACATTAAAGAATAATAGCTAACACTGTATGTAAGAGTACATAGAATGAAGTAAAAATAACACGTAAGAAGCAGCAAAGAACTTTACACAAAATAATCATAAAAAATAACATTTTTGGCCTATATCTACTAAAAACCTAAGACGTTATTACCATAAGTATGTATTTTTTCTCATGTCCTTTGTTTCATTTTAGATTCGGACACTACAGTATCTTGAAAACACAAAAGGCATAAAATTTGGATTTTACAAGTTTGAAATAATTTTTTACTTTATATGAATGATATTAGTAATGGGTGCTTAGGCTTTACTAAAGATTTTGGAGAATGATTTAGGCAGCTTTTCTTAATAAAATATAGTCTATATACTTTCTAGCTACGAAATGGAGAGAGTGTTTTAAGAGATTTTATATCTATCGCTGAAACATATGTTGGCTTTAGAACTCAATAAGTTGAATTATGAATCATGGAAGGGTTCCAAATACAGAAATTTAATTCATATTTCTTTTCATATAGCTTATAAAATTATAAACTACTTATTCCCTTAAATAGGCATAGTGTTGATTCAAAAAATTAGGCGTATATATATACATATTACCTTTAAGGGCATAAGCAGACTAGTCGTTAGCACGAGGCATGGATATATATACATTGAGATTAGATTTTTATAATATTTTATGTCGTACATAAATTCAGATATTTTCTTATAGAAAACATTTAGAAATATTTTTATAAATATGAAAAATGATTCATAATTAACCAGATTTCCATAGAATATATATTTCAATCCATAAAAATGAATAAACAACCATAAGAATAAAATTTAAGATATTCTTCTTTTGTGTATAGCATGAGTGGATGTCCTCAAGTGAATTCAATTTGATATATTTCCTTCGTTTCAAAATATCACTTAAATTTGAAACAATTCTAATTCATTGAAAACTGTTTAGAAACTCAAATGTGTCCTGAGTTGGATAGTATATTTATAGAAAATTAGCAAACTAAAATCCCCTGTTTACGTAGGAAACTAAAAATATTTATGATTACACTCCTAATTTATATCAAGCGTCAACTGATTTTTAGATATTTCTCCATTTCTTTAAGTTCTGTTACATTGATTAATGTTGCTATTATGAAACTAAGAATGCTTCTTACAAAATAGTTCTCTAAATGAGAAAAATTAAATAAACACTACTTGCTGCGTTCATTTTTTTCTTCGTTCTTATCAAGATAGTTCAACATATAGAATTAATATTTCAGAACTCCAGCTTACAAAAAGAAGAAAAAATTCTTTCTATCCGAAATTCAGAGATGCCTCAGAGGGGGGAAAGTTATCCTTGAAGGATCAATTTCATGATTCCCTGTACAAATATCAGTTTTTATATAACTGCTTTGTAATTCTGTAGATATAATTCTTGCCTACTATGTATGCTATGCTATAACTGGCGATATTGTTCTTTTTATAATTGATTCCGCAACCTTCCTACTTTCTTTATCTCAACCAGAGAGATTTTCGCGTTTTAAATTCTAAAGAAATAGTAGGAACGAGAAGTTTCCTTGATCCGAAAGGCAAGTATATGTGAGTTAAGGAGCAGCTGCATGAAGACTATGATTCACGCTGCCATATGCAGAAAAGAGGAACAAAATATTCCTTTACAACAGAAGGAAAGAAGAAAATGAGAATGACTGATAACCGACATTTAATCTGGTGTCACTCTTATAAAAATGAATTTAACACATTCGCTGCCACTGACGCGCTTGTGCGTTACAAATAATATATAATTGTATCAAACCATCTATGTTATTAGATGACACCTTCTCTACTACAGTTAAAAGATAGCAAAGAAGGGGTCATCTAATTAGATAGATGGTCCTGATATCAAGCGTGGGTAATGGCAGTGAACGTGTTAAGATATCTGAATTTTTAAGGAAATTATATCTGGGTTGGAATTATCTATAGTTATCCACCTTTCTGTCTCTTGTTGTCATCAGATTATTTGAATTGAATACTGAATCACTGAGTTATTAGTTTCTGATATCTTTTTGTATTCCTTATCTAATTCATTTAAGATATTTAAATTCTACATCTTCATGAATAAAATATGTTTATTTTTTGTAACAGTTTGAAAAATTTATTCTTAACACGTTCACTGCCACTACTCACGCCTGATATCAGGACCATCTATATAATTAGATGGCCCTTTCTTAGCTATCTTTTAATTGTAGTAGAGAAGGTGTCATCTAATAACGTATATGATTTGGTACAATTACATATTATTTGTAATGCACAGACGCGTCAGTGACAGCGAATGTGTTAAAAAAATAAAATTGGGTATTATTTATCATTCATATAACTTAATATGATATGAGCGTAATAAAAACATTAGATCTATCATTAGCTAATTTACCAGGATATCAAAGGAGCAAAATTTCTAGCTCTAGTTGGTCATCTTTCATGATAGCATCTCTAAATGATATTCACTTATAATACAAATCATGATTGCCTGAGAATATATGTTATTTTGAAGAAACTCAAAAAAAAAGATTAATTAAGAGTTTAACTAGCTAATGTAATGTTTATGCCGACATAAATCTCAATCATATCCTATCTTTTCAACGCTTTCCATTGTCTCGTTGAGTTTTTCCGCGATCAAAAGACACCTGCTTATTTTCATCAGATTATTTTTCATCTTCTCAGAATCTTTTATATATTTCTTGATATTTTTAGTAAGTGGAATTTAATATAGAATGAGACTTTGTATTTAAAGAAATAAAGCTGTTAGATCTCCGTTTTCATCCGTTTATTATGTTACTTCATGCCTCATTATAGTCGTAAAAATTGTTGAATAGTGAAAGCATAAGAATGTGTGATATTAGGACAAAATATGGTACTGTCATTTGTGCGTTTTGCTCAATGGACAGTAGAAAAAACTTCAGTTTATCTTTCAAGATCAATGTTAAATGTTTCATATAATATAAATAACATTATATTAAATAAAATCATTATATTGTTATAAAACTAAGTATAAACTTAGTTTAGACTGCCTAATAATTTACTTTATCATTCGTAAATATAATTTTGCAAGGACATAAAGCATTTATCATGTAAATGAATTATTGAAATTTCTTCCAAATAATGGGAAATATTTTACAACCGGAAGAATCAATCTGTTGAAATTTCGCATCACCATAATAAACATGTTTTCTTTTCTTGCTTATCCTAGTTGGATTGGACATCAGTTAAAATCAAAATGAGAGATTGGCAAAAGAGGTGTTCAATATCTTTTGAGGGTAAAGACCCCTGAGCATCCGAAGGTATAAGTCTGACTTCATATCATATGAGGATAACACTCACACTCTCGCTTGTACACCCCCTTTTTACAGGGGAGCTCTTTCATACATCTCAGAGATCTAACACCAAAAAAAAAAATCTGAACCAGGAATACCCATATCAAGTGGAAGATACGCTACCCCTATGCCAGGAATAATCTATCCAGGCATAATCTATCTCAGGCATAAATCTATCTATTCAACCAAAACGGATTTCAATTAGAATTAATGCTTCCAAAATAGATGCCATATGCCACTAATTTATAAAATAAGAATAAATAATTTTAAAAATAATATTATTTAGTATGGATAGTATAAAGCTCTATCATATTAATAAAAGCAAATGTTGTATACATCACCGCTGATAATTAATAATAATCCATAAAAGTTTATTTCATGACTTTTTAATAATGTGTGTTAATACAGTCATTGAGAGTTGTAATAAATTGTAACATAACGGCCTTTATACTGAATTTCGTTTTAGTGTAATTAAGAATGAAGTTGCAACAGTATTATGTATAGGTCAGGTCACATTCTTAGGTAAATCTACACATTATCTCCGCCAAAAAGAAAAGATGACGGTACATTAGAGCAAAATTATTCATATTTTACTAGCATGGAAAATGAGCAAGTTCAGTATCAATTTAGAAAGCTCAACTTCCATTAGAAATATTTAAACTTCTATATTTTACATAAAATATTACCATTGTAACTGGATGGAAATTAATTTTTTTAAAAACTCATTAAACGCAATTTTGCTTAAACGTCTTCACTTTCAAAGGATTTTAAACTCATGTATGTAATTATGTCGTTTTTTAATGCATGTTTATTACGATTAATAAATTTTGTTTTAAGGATTGATGAATCACATTAGAGATTAGCCAAGTCTTAAAGAACATCTACTGATTGAGACACACAAACTATAATGATCCTGATGGATTTCACTTTGAAGATATAGGTTGTATATCTTGAATACCGACAAATGTCTTCCTATGGGCTTAGCCTAGGTCATCCAGTCTTATTTTTGCATATTTATGATTATGAATCGTGTAGCAAAAAAAATGGTTTTATTATTATATATTGCACCATATATTTCTTAGTGTTGACAGACAATTTACAACAACTATCAGCATTTTTATTTTTTGCAGTGTGAGTTCCAGTAGACCAATTACTTTGTACATTCGGAATAGAAAGATTTCTACTTTATTAATCTATTGTCGCAGTTGCATCTTTTCATTTTGTTAACATTTGGTATAAATTTAAGAATGAAACTCGCTATAACATTAATTTACAGATTTAACATCAGATAATACTGAATTAAAAAAAGAACAAATGTGTTTATTTCATGTCATACTAAAAATTACTTCACTTGATAGCATCTGGTCAACTTATCAATGATTTTATATTTCAAAGCAAAATAAAAAATATTATTTATTTCATGTTCAAGTGCCCTGAAGATGAAATACGATACGACATTATTTTTGAATCCGTTCTTTCTTTTTCCACACCAGCAGAGGGCCTCTGCATGTAAGCAGATGTTTCCAAATTTGGTCCGACAGAAGATGTAAAAAGTTATTTCCATCCAAAAGTCAGCTTCCTGTGACATAAAAAAGGCTCATCTTCGAATATTATTCAAATTTTTTTCTATTATGTGCAGAAGAAAATGAAAGAAACATTCTTAGTTTTAGAAAATAACAAAAACTGAAATTCTTTGAATAGTTTCACTTCGATGAAATAGATTTTTAAATGTCTGGAGCGAAATTTTAAAAAAATCAAGAATAAGATTGCATTTTTGTCAGTCTATCATTTATTTGTCTTCCTTTAAAACGAAAAAGCATATTTTTATAAATTGCTCACATCCAGTTCAAAGGATACATTCCATGTACAGATTAACAGCTATATTCAATTGCCTTTTATATGAGAAAACTGAAATAATTTCATTTTGAATTAAATTTCAGTGTTTTGTCGGTGATATGATGTCGATGCAATTTGAAATCTTTCCTTATTTGATTGCCTAAAAAATAAATGTAAGAAAAATGTGGGTTAATTAAATAGATTGAATTTAGCTTTGGTATTTTAGTGTAAAAAGTAAAATGCTAACCTATGCTTTGCACTATATGCTAATATAAAAAAGATTACAAGTAATTTCGAAAAACAGTTGAGACATAGAAATTAATTTACCTTTTGTATTATAGCAATTTTATTGCCATTTATCACTTTTTATATTTAGAAATTTTAGCTGTTTAATATTTAAATGTTTAACCATATATATATATATATATATATATATATATATTCAGTGCTATCGAAAGATAATATAATTTCTATTCGAAACTAAGTTTTAAGTTCTGAAAGAAATCTATAATAAAACAAATTCTTAAATGGGGAAAAAATTAACTATATAAAATACAATTAAAATATACGTATTATAAAAATATACAGTTTTTAAAGTTTAATGTTAATTTTATAGTAACATTAACTATGTCATTATTTTCAAAAAGTAGTCAATCATTATTTTTAAAAGTAAAGCGTTCAACAGTGTGTTATTACTTTCAAAAAAGTTGTTTAGGGCAATTCAAAACAAAAATAAAAGAACTCATGTTCTTTGAACTTTACGAAAGTGATCGATAAACTTAAGTTTTATTCATGTAATGCGAGTTAAAAAGTATTGCGCAGATCTTACCAGCTTCATAGCGAAATCTTTAATGCTAAGTTATTGACATTCAAATTTAATAAAAATGTGCCTAAAGCTGGAAAAAAAATTGCGTTGTTACTTAATTTGAAAGAATTTGCATAAGTAAATGTATTTATAAATAGGGTCGATATTTCCCATAAAATTAAGGAAATAAATTTCTCGGACAGTTCAATGATCTCATACTTAGTTGCTCTAGGCAGTAAAAGAAATAATTTATTCTCTTCAGGTCATGTCGACATAAATTTCAGTTATATCCTGTCTTTTCAACGCTTTCCCATGTCTCTTTGGGTTTTTCCGCGATCAAAAGACATCTGCTTATTTTCATCAGATTATTTTTCATCTTAGAATCTTTTATTCTATTCGGGACATTTTGGGTGAGTCGAATTTGAAGTAGAATGAGGCTTTGTATTTAAAAAAAACTGAAGTTTTAGAGTTCCTTTTTGATCCATTGATTATGTTAGTTCATGTCTCATTATAGTCGTGAAAATTGTTGAAAATTAAAAGCAAAAGAATTTTATCTATTAGGAAAAAATAGGAGAATATCATTTGTGTGTTTTCCACAATGGACAGCAGAAAAATCTTCAGTTTAGTTTTAAGATGATTGTGAAACTGAAATATATATAAATAAAAATGAATGTTTGTCTGTATGTCTGTTATGCGTTTCCATACCCCTCATCCTCAAGTCAGAACGGTGTGCCCAGCACTCAGAAGTCGAGGCTGAGATCGGATTCAAATGGTAAATCATCAGCTATTTACTTTTATCTGTATCTAATGTAATATTTTCACAGTACTTTACATTGCCAGCTACTAAATATAATAAATTCTAAACCCTTTTTCCGCAAATTAAAATCAAATAAGGATTATCTCCGTGAAGCATACGGGGATAATGCTTAAACACTCTTGCAATAATATGTATTTTTCCTTGAGTAAATTATAACAAAAATAAAACTATGCATCAATCAATAAAAATGTGCATGTTTATTGATTTCCAAAAAAGTATAAAGTATTCATCAACATTTTAGCCTGTAAATATTTTATATAGATTTTTTTTTACTTTCGCACCATTTGTAAATTATGAATTCCTTTACAATTTAAGTCCATTTAAAAGACCTTAAGGATAAAACGTTTTTCATTTATCTCAACAGATTTCCATTACTTACATTTCTAATATTTTATCCTATATTTTATGGTACCATTTAGTAAGTGTGTTTATCAAGCATTAGAAGGTTGTAAGGAAATTCTTAAATAATTTTGACTAATTGGGGCATTTTGAGTGCATCCATTGAGAAAAACTTTATTTTATTTATGAGTAAATGAATTTATATGAAATATTTTTTTAAGCAAATATATCTTTAAAATTCTGAAATATATGAATAACATCATTAAATAAGACTTTTAAATTCTTCATAGCGATAATCGATTTATTATAGTCATACATAATCCCGCTTTTGTTTCAAGCTCATGGTTTACTTCTATATAGGAATCTAAAAAGTATAATTGCCCTTCTCAGCACAAACATGAGTTATTTCCATTCATGAAAAAATAATGAATTCTGTTATTTCATACCTGTAACATTTATGATTCTTCTTTCATTCAGATTTTTAAGATTTTATTTATTGACATAATGTAAGTTAAAATATTTTCCATAAAAATATCTATACAATTTGAAAACATGAGGAAAGTTAACTCCTTTTAATATAGTAATCACCATTGTTTATCTTTAATATAAGTATTGATCAAGATGAAATAGTTTTTCATTTCGCGATTTGAAAAGGAGTTACAAGAATGTTTTGCAACTCATTTTTTAGAAATTCCATAAACAATTGGCAAGCTTGGCAATAATTAAATACTTTATTTATTAACGTTACTCAATAAACAATCAATAGTGAGGCTTTACAGTGTCAATAGCTGGTTAAAAGTTGGTATATTGAAAACTCAATAAATAAATGGTTAGGATTTAAAAACGCAGTAAGGAAATTAATATATATATATATATATATATATTCCAACTATAGCTAAATGATCACTTTTCTTTCTAGCATAATAGAAAATGAGAAGTAATAAAGCATAATAAGTAAAAGAAAATATTTAAAATTACAGCTTGTACTACAATTTCTCTAAATATTTTATAAATTCCTTCTTTTAAAGAAGTAAAACCAGAGAAAATATTCACCATCAATCATTCTTGCTGTAAAAGAAATATTCGTCCCTTTTTCTGCATTTGCAATTGTGAATCAGGGATGACATTCAGACAGAACCCCTACACCTCACAAGTAGCTGACTTTCGAAATAACAACTACAGCTAATTGAACAATTTTTTTTCCCACAATAATAAAAAAAAAATTGACAAGTAATAAAGCATAAGAAAAAAAATTATTTAAAATTGCAACTTACACTACAATTTCTCTAAAAATTCCTCTTAAAATTTTATAAATTCCTTCTTTTAAAGAAGAGAAACCAGAGAAAATACCCACCATCAATCATTCTTCTCTTTCTTTTGCTGTAAAAGAAATCTTCAACCCTTTTTTTTTCTTTCTTTTTGCATTTGAAATTGTGAATCAGGATGACATTCAAACAGCCGCACCACACCTCACAAGCAGCTGACTTTTGAGTAACTCCTCTTCTTGTCTGTTGACTGGGATTTAGAAACATTCGAGCCACTTTGGTTTTGAGGAAGGAAACAGAAATCGTGAATATAAGCAGTGAAGAACATAAATACATCTTCTTCAGTTGAAGCATGATATGATAGCAAAACTCTTTTTTATCAAAAATTCAAAATTTATTGACGGGATGAAAGCTAAGCTGAGGTCTAGAATATATTGAAAACTGAACTGTTACTAAAAAGTAAACAGATCTTATTTCAATTGTTCACTTCAGACGTCTTTATGTAGAAAATCACAAAGAACTTTGGAATAAATATTTATAGGAGTCTAATTAATATTAGGAATCAAACTACATTAATTAACAATCGGAGTAAATATAATGTTTTATTACACAAAGCATCAATTATACGAAAAAGAAAGAAATATATTTTATATATATATCATAATGAATCATATCAACTCTACGTAATGAAATATAGAGTTTTAATTACTGCTAGTTTAATGGGCCACTAACACAAATTGGATTTTTCTACTTTTTTTGGATTTTGCATAGTAGAAAAATGCAGACTAAGTTTTTTCGTAGAATATATGTTACTGTAAATGTTATTAAATATTAGCATTTATAATAACAGCGATTTGCATGGATACAAAACGGTAAGTACGATAAATTAATTAATCTCTTTGACAGAATATTATTAATAACAATAGATTAATCCCATTTCACCGAAAAATATACGAAATGTATTATCACAAATTCTAAAATTATACTAATTTCATAAAAGCTTATATTTTATTATATATTTATTTTAAATTGCTTAACTTCCTTTGTAATAAAATATTCTCTATTTTTAGATATTGACAATTATAGAAAATATTAAGACATCCTAGAATATAATTTTCAATTGAATATTTTATTTTATTTAAGTTTAAAAAAAAGGGAAAACTTTCATGTTTCATTAAAGTATTTATAAGAGAAAATATAAATGAGAAATAAAGGCTGATCTTGTCATTGAAGCCTTATGAGTATAATTGTTTGATATAAGAATTATCAAATGAATAAACTGAAAACAATTCTGAATATCCATCTGAGCTAAATCACCTTTAAAATTGAAATGAAGCTTAAAAATACTCAAATGTAATTCATGGAAAACACATTTTATAATTGCATAGTAAATTGTATTATTTTAAATTGTTATATTAAAAATATGATATTTTTGTGTTTGTAACTTCTGTCATTTGTATTTAAACATGAAGAACCATAAATAAATCCATATTTTTAATCATTTTTATATCAAATAAAATGTATATTAATTTAAACTTTCATAATTAACATAGTTAATTATGAATAAGTTTCATAATTAAGCAATTTTAGTTTATTTTTTAAAATTTTATTTAAATTAATATGTGCAACATTTGTGAACATTTCTTTTGAATTTACGTGTTACACTTATTTTAAATATTTCCAAATATATTAGTATAACCGCTATAAAACAAATTTGATACAAATATAGTGGTATAAGTGCTATAAAACTAATTAAAAAAACAATTTTCAAAAAAAGCTCTTAAAATTCTAATCATTTCCCCGGAAGCAATTCATTTCTGAGAATTTTTACCGAGTATTGAATACATTTCCATTTCCTAGCCATTTATATTATTCCAATGCTTAAGAATTTCATTATTTTCCCCTTTAGCATTCCATTTACTAAATATAAAGAAGCAGTAATTAGTGGCCACAAATTCCTTAACTAACACTAATATTATTGGAATCTGTTATATCCAGAGTTTCTAAAACAATAATGAATCTATAATTAACCAATAACATTAACTATTAGCTAGAAATTATCCTTTAGCTACATTTACACATTTTTTATTTCATTTGCTCTCGAAATTGCAATTTAATTGTAATGTTCTTAATTTTTTAAATTGTGGAGCGTAGTAAAAATAAGATAGTTCTATTTAATGCAATAAAAATCATTTCACCGTGAATCATTACAATACGTAATTGATTCAATGAGCGGCTCTTTGGAATCTGAAAAGTTTCAATTAACTGTAAAATCTTCAATAACATTCGGAGCAAGAATAAGTTAAATTTTTATTTCACTTTTGATACACATACACACACACACACACACACACATATATATATATATATATATATATAGCTGCATTCGCGCACACTAAATACTATAATTGCCTTTTAAATTTTAAATTTAAATTTAAATTT
>JAPMOQ010003811.1:270929-288444 GCA_026543055.1 Argiope trifasciata
ATATATAATACATCTTAAGGAATAAAACTATTCATCAACTGAAGCTATTTATATGTGGAGTACATGAAGCTTCCAAAAGTTTTAATTTGTATCAATTCATTTTTTATTCTGTAATGTAATTTTATAAAAATGAATAGCATGTTATAAATATAACGAAATCATAAAATACTCTGAGAAGAGTTTTTAACAAATGTGATTATTTTTTTTTTTGTTAAAAATTTTAAAAGCTATGTTAATTCACTATGTGATCCAAAAACAATTAGAATTAAATATTTAGTTAAATTCTAAAATTTGTGAAAATATAAAAATTCCGTAGATTAGATACCTTTGATTATTTTTGATAGTAAAAAGTAATGAATGTTGCTTCAAAAGAATATTTAAAATGACTTTTTTTACTCTGACAAATCACAGGATATCCGTCATCATTTTATGTGTATTCATCTAATATATCATAATTATAATTTTATTCCCTGCGACATTTTATGTAATAAATTACCACACCAACGTAACGCATTCACTCTTGATATTTAATATTGTTCTGATAACATTCCCTTGACAACTTCCCGACAAGTTTCCTATTGCTTAGTGGAAATTTCCGCAAAGTTTCCCAGCAAAATTGCATTTATATCCTGTCAACAATGCTTCCTGTAAGTATGCTTGCTCTGGGCAATAAGTATGCGGCAGATACAGAACACAGAGAAGCATGGTTTTAAAGGATCCACTAACGGAAATTAATTTGATGAAGCATAAACGAATCTCATTTCGTAATTCAGAATATCCTATAGAGATTGCATAGATTAATAAACAATGACGGCATTCTACACTTTTGAATAACCTATAAAGAATTTAATATATTGTGAAAATAAATAATACATATTTTACATTGGAAAGAAGACAGTAATTCGAGAAATTTAAATTGGGAATTCCTTTTTGCTCTGCTGTAGTAATTGTAGTTATATTAAGAAAGTAAAATGTAGAATACATTTATTTCATCAAAAATTAGGTAATTAACGTAAAATACATAAAATTCTAAAACAATGAATGATAAATATTTATGAGATATCACATTAAAGGAGTATTCTTTAAAAATGAAACTTTTTAAATCATATTAAATTTTTAAAATTATGTTAGTCTTTTTGCCTTAAAGTTCGTTCATTAATTGTTATTCTATATGCAGAGACTTTGAGTGGAATTAAATTATTTATGAATCAACTGTATTAATTCTTTGTTTGATTGTCGGTTTTTGTCGAACATTTTGTTTTGATTGTCGTACTTTTTACAAAAAAGATAATTAAATTTTTAGTATTCTAATTGTTTTATGTCGCTTTAATTTTGCATATGCTTTATGCCTTTGCATATTTTTTGCCTTTATATTTAATATCTGGTTATTTTTTATATTTTATATTTTATTATTTTTATACATTGATATTTGCTATTTTTATATATTTAAATCTTATATTTTTATGTATTTATATTTAATATTTTTATATATTTATATTTTATATTTTTATATGCTTACATTTCATATTTTCGTGTATTAATACTTTAAACTTTTATGCATGTATATTTTATATTTTTATATATTTTACATTTTTATATATTTTTATGTTTCATATATTTTATGAAATTTTAATTTTTAAATAATTTTATTTATATTTTATATTTTTACAATCATGCATTGTCGAAAACAGTATTTTCATTTTGTATTCTAAAGGCACTCGATTCTTTATGTCTTTTCTGTCACCTAAAAATATTCCCAGAGTAACCTTAAGAATATTTTATCGTTAAAGGATTTAATTTTGACTAATTTAATTTACTTGACTTATAAACGCAGTTATAATCTTAGCATTTCTTCAGTGAATAAGTTACTTTTTCTTAGAAAATAAAATACTCACTCTTATAGTTCCGACGCGGCGGATCCGTTGGAGCAAACAGGCTCTTATCTACTCCACTGTTTTTTCTACTCAATGAGAAGTAGTTGATTCTACTTAGATTCAATCAGTTTGTGACAAAATGGCAACTTTTTTTCTATCATTCACGATTCCTGTACAAAATACAAGGTGGATAATATTATTTCTTGCGCTTGGAAAGTACAACTCTTGAAAAATAATACTGTCTTTACCTTCGCTTGTTGGACAAAAAGAAATTGTGTCAAGGAAATTTCACTATGTCCCCGGGAAGTATTTCATGAATTTAATTTGTTTCTTTTTTGTATTTGCCGAATTCACTGACAACAAATAAAAGTTATGGTTTGCTGTTCAAAAACATTCTTTTCAATGACCAAATGGGAGTTATCTGTCACCTAATAAGATGTCAATCATCTGATTCATTTTAATTTAATCTGAATTTTGTTGTCAATTAAAATAAATGAATATATGGTATTGTTTCTCTTTATATGCATAATTGGAAGTTAAACATTTTTAATGCGGTTAATAAACCTGCTAATTTTGGATTATATGATTTAATTGCAAAATACTTTTTTCTACTAAAAATAAATGATTTTTAGTCATTCAAAATTAAGGATCTTCCACTGTTACTGATAGCTAATTTCTAAGTCATTAGAGATAAACCAATACTATTATAAAAGAAATGTTTCAAATATAATTTTTTATGACTCATTATGATTTTTAAATCTTATTTCAGTCAACAAACCCTTTTTCGAAAGCAGTATGAAGTTATTTTTTTACAGCCATTGCTCATATTTTGTAAAATATTTTTAAGTCATTAATGTTTAAAATGAAAATTGTACATTTGTGCAGCCTTAATTTAACGAATTATGAAATCTTGAATTTCATCACTTTAAAACAATCAATAGTTGCGTTGGTAAAGAGCTTCTGGAATTCGTTGTCAACTATCATCTTTTATTTTTAGTTCAAAATACGATTTTATTTGCTTAGCATTATAACTCCATCTAAAGAAATACATTAGCTCTGATTCACGACAAAACAAAATAATATTTTTAGACTGCAAATTTAATCATGAAAAAATATTAAGATATAATTTTTTGCTATTTTTTATGCAAACATCTATTGTTCAAAACATTCTCTTTTGAAGTTGGTAGCAAATTGTATAATTGCGTTTTGCCATACATTTATAATTTAAAACCAAACAGATGGAATGAAGCTAATATTTGTTGGCAGTCGAATTCTTGTTTACAAACCATAAATTCTGTCTGCAATTTAGTAAAATATTGTGAAATATATTCGCATTAGAAATCTAAGGCAGAACGAATTTTTAGTTAAAATATTTATGAGTAAAACGAAATGTGAAAAAAACATCTCGTTAAAGGCATGAGCATCAAACAAAGCCATAGGATAAGAAGATTTTTTTTTGATCATTTAAAAGGAAAATAACTTGGTTCTTTTAGTGCTGAAGGAACTTTGCATTAGCATTATTTGAAAGCTTTCGCATTATATTCAATTACTTTGGCTCATAATGTTTCAACGTACTTGACTTTTCATCAATGAAAATGATTTTTTTCGCCAAGGATTATACAAAAAATATAAAAAGATCCAGACAAGCAGATTTTATTATCTAAAGAGCTATTCTAAACGGAAAGTTGAAGTAATAGAGGAGAGCGTTAAAGTAAGAAGTGTGAATAAAAATTTTGACATTCCTGATTTTTTCATGTCCACAATTCTCATTATTATGAGTATGATAATTCACATAGAGTAGCACACGTGTTTTCATTAATAGTTTTTAAATAAGTTTCCCAGCTGTCATTTTACAAAACCATTAAAGAAGTTTCCCAGTTCCACAAAAAGACTACATTCATTTATATAAAGTATTCTAGATAAATGTACAAATATCTGTCACGTGTCTTCATTAATACTCATCATTACGAGTATGATAATTCACATCTCCATTAATAGCTTTTCATAACACGTTTCCCAGCTGTTATTTTACGAAACTATTAAGAAAGGTATCCGATCACAGCATCTCTCTGGAGGATGTATAATTCTTTCACGTGAAGACTATATTCATTTATATAAAGTATTCTATATAAATATACAAAAATGTGTTTATTATTAATATAACAATGCATACAGCTAAAAATATTCGCAAGGAATGACAATTTTCACTAGTACCATCTACCATAACAACGATCCATTTCAATACAGATATTCTTACATCAGTAATTTTATTAATGTCAGATATCTTATGATTTATTAACGTTTTCATAAATTTGACGAATTTTAATAATTTTCACAGTTAATTTATATCTATGCAAACTTAAAATTTCTAAAATATTATTACTTAAGGTATCCAAATACGTTAAAAAGTTCAATTTTCGCAAAACATGACATTTTCAGGAATTATTTTACTAGACAGACCAGTATTTGAGCTATCAGAAATAGGTTTACATTTGTCTCCACGTTAGTTAGAAGTCAATACATTAATAATTTCGTAATGATCGGTAAACCAGAAGTGGACATTTAAATAACCGGAAATACCAATTTAAAGGCCCTGGAACATGTTAAAATTTGTATAAACACAAATTTATTTTTAAATACGGAAAACGTTTGGCAGATAAAAACACAAAAATTCAATGAGAGTTTTAGGTGTTTTGTGTAAAATTTTACCTAAAAATGTCTTTGTTGAATTCTGAATCCTGAGATAATGGGTATTTATATCTAAAATACATTTTAACAAAAGTTTTATATGATTATTGAATACCTTTGAGGTACTTGGAGTGTATCCTAATGCAAATTCAGTAAGAACATTTGATGATCTCGATAAAGACAGAATAAATGAATTTAAGCAGCATTCACTGCTAAATGAAAAAAATCCCCAGGAAAAAATTTAAATGATTAAAAAAGGAAAATTATTAAGAAATTAGTAGCAAGAATTTATAAGCTATAAATGTGGTGAATTTTAAGTCTATACTAGTTTAAATCTATATGTATAATTTATTTTTTAAATTCATTTTTCTTAAAACTGATTTTTACTCATTTCTTGCTCACTTCAAATCAAATAACACAAAATGATATTATCATATAACTATGAAATTTAACGTAATTTATATTTATACTATTTTCTAGAGAATGAACTAAAAGAATATAGATGTATAGAATATTTTTTCAATTTACAACCAATTGTTTGGATAATAACATAAATTAACTAAAAATTTAATGGCAAAACTACAATTGGATGCAAAATTTTTATTTATTATTAGAACCATACGATTGTAGCTCATTCCCTAGACTATATAGTTTACCCCAAACTATATAGTTTACATTAGTGTAAGATTAGGATGAGAATTATAGTTTTTGGTGAAGATAGTTTAAAGTTTTTTAGGTGTTTGCTTAAATTTATGCCATTAAGTGCCAATTTTCAGAATGTGTTAAGGTTTCCGACAATATTAAATTAAGTAGAGGTTTTTACCTAAAAATTTCACCATGTTCTGTAAATGATGTATGGAATGAACCAAACTTTTTAATGTCGGTGAACTGCGTTTTCCTTTATAGGTGTTTTTAGAAACATTAGACAGTATATTTATGATAAAAATGCATATATGAGTATATTTTTACCTATAACTTCTTTGCATCTCAAAATGTTTCTTAGATTTTGGTTCATTTCATTTATCGTTATATTCTATAACTTGTGTGCAAAGAAAAATAGGATTGCTTTTTTTTAATTTTGGGAAGAGTGTTAGCCATTATTATTGACAATACATCTAAAAACGATAAATAATTTCTAAAAAATCCAAATTAAAAATTTTTTACCCTTGAACGTAGTTGGATACCTTTAGGTTTATTGCAAACATTAACATTACTAATTTTGAATAATCTTAAACCATAAATTTGGTTAAAGAATGTTCTACACTATGTTTTTCTCAAACAGTGCTCTGAAGGTGTTCGAATATCTTAATAATAGAAAATAAAACAAAATTAAATGTGAAACAACGTATGAGTAATATTTTAGCAGAATAAAACAGAATTAAGGAGAAACAGAATTATTGAGCTCTCCATAGGAATAAAGAATATTTTATCCACCAGCTGTTAAGATCTAAGCTGAAAGTGCTGTAGCTCTGGAGACTTGAAAATAAAAAGCAAACTTCTCAATATACTAGCTAAAAAATCCCCTGTCTGGAAGTATATATATAATAAGAGTACGTGTAACATTTTCTGCTCAATGGAGCAAACACATCGCCTGAAAACATCCAATTTTTTCAAGCCTCGAGGGAAATAATCTATTCCTATCGAACGGTTTCAAAATAAATCTCAGCATTATGCCCTATTGTGAAAGTTTTCCTTTCCCTTTCTTAGAGCATTTTGTATAATAGAAAATACTGGCTAATAAAAATTATTTACTTAATAGAAGTAGCTTAATTGGATTTTGGTCTGGTTTATTTCATTTTATTTCTCATTTTTATTTATTTTATACAATTTATTTTGGCATTTTGATTTAAATTTATTTGTTTCGTGTTTATAGAGATATAATGTAATAAATGTTTCATTAACTTTTTGATATGTTAGATATTTGAAGGATGTATATCTATGTACTCTTGGTGGAAATGCATTTTTCTAATGTTTAAGAATATCAATTCACTGTTTGAATATTATCAAATGATAACATATTTCAATCCATTCTTATGTTGTAATAGAGGTAAAAGATAAAAGCACAAGAAAGTAATGCCATTTATAAACTAAAATAATAAAACATTTTTTAGTATGACAAATTGTTGTATTATAAAATTATTTTAATGAAACATTCTTTAATTTCAATCGCATTTCACTAAAAAGTGAATTACATTTTCTTTTCAATTTTGAGAAACTATCTGGTACTCTGCGCGTTTCTGCAGCAGAAGAAATAATTTTGGAAATATCGTTTAAAATTTAAAATAACTGTCTTGTTTCATTAGGAATTATTGGAAGAATAATATTTGTTTTCTTATCGGAAATGAATACATTCATTGAAATTGAGTGATACATAAAGGGGAATCATCAATAATATTAATTCTATTATTTATCTTTATTATTAAAGACCTTAGAGGGGCTAGCAATATATTACTTGTTTTGTTTTTACACCTACAGCAGAAACAAATAAGAGCAGGTAATAAGTATTCAGTTTCATCGTAATCGGATAAGCGTTACGGCAGTGCATAAGAGACATACAGACAAACATTCATTTTTATTTATATAGATGAAGTATTTATCTATTATTTACGTCAACATTTTGTTTTCTTCTATATGTATATTTTAATTCATTGAATTACTAATATATTAAGAAATTTAACTTTAAAAAACCAGCGGGTGACCGAGCTCCGCTCGGAGAAAACAGGTATCGAAGCTAACTCGAAGATTTAAATTTTCAATTGTGATTTATCAAAACAATACATGCCATAAGAAAATTTGTGAAACCATTGGTGAAAAGATAACCGGTTAAACCTCGGCTTTTCATCGTCCACCAGCGATGTCATGTCTTGATGTTCCATTGGAAATCCCCATCTGCACTGGTCTCTTCCATGTTTGCTGACCATGCACGGAGCGCTTGGGTTCATATCATCACACGGGTTATGGATCATCCATTTCGAAATCAGTTCCTTGAGTTCCGGATCATCTTCTGGAAACTTTATTAGTTCGCAATATTGGCTATAGATGGCAGCACGTTACCGCTTGAAACCTATTAGCCATTATGGCAAACTAATAAAGTTTGAAAATATCCTATCTGTAATTCCGAACTGCTTGACCGTAGCGCTTCAAAACCGGCACCAATCCATTCCTCGTGGCCAAAAACCCCAGACCCCCAAGTTTACCGGAGTTTATTAATTCTGGGGCGAGTTTCGACTTGGCAACCATTCCTCGTATAATAGTATAAGATTAAGAAGCTTGAAATAAAAATATGCAATTCATAATTTTTACATTCCATTTATCTGAATGATATAATTTCTAAATAATATATTCCCATCACATTTAAAGATTTACTAAATTAATAAGACATTAACGGGATAGGATTGACTAGAACGAGAATATTCGAAACGGGCCTTTCCTGTTTGTGGCGGCGCTAGTATATCAACCATCAGTATAAGAATCGAAGTGAAATGAACTAATTTTTGACTACATAAACATTCTATTCGTCCATCACGAATTACTTTTATATTCCCATTCACTTATACTGGTAGAATGGGATATTATGTTTTATCAATACAGATTTGGTTTTTACAAACACAGCTCATTCTTGATATTACTGCTAGTATTTAAACTACGTGCTAAGAAATGGATCAGAGCACGCCATTGTTTTCTCATCTTACAATTGTGGGTTCCCTAAAACATTAATTTATTTTTCCTTATCCGTAATATAAATTTCATTTCTTTTCGAATCACGTATTGCAAAATGTAAAATATTAGAGAGAAATAATGGAGAAATCCCCCATCACCTGGATTATTCCCCCATTTTGAAGTACTGTTCCATGTTCAAAGTTCAGGAAATTCCTGATTAATTACAATTTATTACAAAATGTGTATTTAAGAAATAAATGCACATTTTGTTAATTCAGTTTTCTGTATTTTATTTACTTGATATTGTGTTATTTCCAAATTTGTTATTTCTAATAGCTTCACCTTATGCATGAAATTCATGATTAATTGAATAACAATTTATTACAAAATGTATATTTAAGAAATAAATGCACATTTTGTTAATTAAGTTTTCTGTATTTTATTTACTTGATATTGTGTTATATCCAAATTTGTTATTTCTAATAGCTCTGTCTTATGCATTAAAGAAAAACGACACTAAAATTTAAAAGAAAGCATTTATAATAAATACATCTTTAAACAATTTTCACTACAACTGTATGTATTTACAACAAGCCATAAACGTATTTAATATAAATGAACCTCTAGTCATTAAATTTGAAACTCCATAATTGAATTGTATCCTGGATGGTACTCCTTAAATTTGAATTATCAAATGAAAATCTTCCCAAAACTTTTTACAGAGATTTTTTCTGCATTATGGTTTGTGTATATTATCTAATTATATTTTAAACTGTATACAGTTCTGGAATATGAGTAGAGCTAATAGTAAATGCTCCATTCGCTTTCATTAAAATGTTCAAAACTTGCAATGTTGCCGTTTCCATCAAATTAACTTGTTTGCAAAATTTTAACTAAATAATGGAGTACGAACTTCCTCAAATTCATTTTAAATTATCGTTGAAATATACTATATTTCACACCTGTTAATCGAGTACAGATGAGAGTATTTTAAAAGCAGAATTTTCCAACTAGTTTAAATTCAACTGATAGAATTACTATTTCAGTGGATTCGTTCATATTTAATATGAAATTGAATAATTCCATTGTGGAAGAATACAATGCTTTCTACCAAAATTTATCAAAGCATCTAGAAATCAATGCTAGAAATAATTAATGAACATTTTATGAAGACAAATCTTATTTCCCGAATCCCCAGCTAAATTACATTTACATACAGATAACATTGTGCCAATAACAATGTCATCGTTTTGCTCCATCTATTTCACTGTCAGAAAACTTTTAGCACCAAACAATCCTCTCTCCCCAACCACCGTTCAACAAAGGGACTTATTCAGAATTCAGAAGCAAATCTCAGATCTTTGTTAGATGCAGACGAATATAATAGCAGATCCAAGCATAGGATTTGGGATTCATGGTAATGTTCTGCTGATAACGCTTGTCTAGAAAGTGGCCTGCGAACAATGACGGAAAATTAATGAAATTAGCGATGGAGCAAGTTCTGGGAAGTCTTCCGAAATAGCTGCGGGACACATTTTGTAACATTTTCATTCGAACTATGGAATCTGTAGAGATTATGATTGGAGATAAAGTTTGTAACCAGACAGAGTCTTGAATGCAAGAGATTAAACTGGCATTCTTTAAATAAAGTAAAATGCATGTTAACCCTATTTCTCATAGAATCCAAGCGAATGTAGATAGTGTTCAGTTGGTATCAGTATTTCTATCTTTTCTTGACACTGATAAACAATGCATTATATACAGTATTAAGATATTTTCTTCCATTCGACAGTCTTAGCTGTAAAACTAACTTTATAGTATGATAAACTCATGCGAAATCAAGCATAATTTTAAAATGTGTTGGCTTGATTGTTATAATATCTTCCCTTTTTGTTATAATTTCGCAACAATTTATGGAAAAAACAAATCCTTTATTTTTTCAGGTAACTGAAACTTTAACATTCAAAAGATTTCTTATTTTTGTGTAAAATGAATAAAACTCCTTCTTTGTAACATTAGAAAATGTTAATAAAATAATTATGCATTTTCCCGCCTTAACTCTTTGCAGTCAGATATCTCTTATATCTATCTATCTGTCTATCTATCTGTCCGTCCGTCCGTCCATCCATCCATCCGTCTGTCTGTCTGTCTGTCCGTCCGTCCGTCCATCCGTCTGTCCATCCATCCATCTATCTATCTATCTATCTATCTGTCTGTCTATCTATCTGTCCGTCCGTCCATCCATCCATCTATCTATCTATCTATCTATGTGTGTGTGTTTGTGTGTGTGTGTCGTAATTATTTTGTAGATTTAGATGCTAGACATAAATCTATTCCATATTCATGTATTTTTATATTCATTTAATAAACAAATAAAATATAGTTTAACACACATTAGCAATGTCTTTGTTTGAAGTTAATTGACAGTTACTTTTACTCAGCAAATGATTAAAAATAAAGCTAAAAATTAAGAATAGTATTGAAATAAATTTGGGGGTACACTCTTCGTAATAATTTTCGCATTTAGAATTAACTTTCATAGTTTTCATTGAAATGATGAAGAAGGAAGTCAAATAATAAAAAAGTAAGGTGTTTTTGTAATGTGTAATGTTTGTATTTAAATCGAGGAAATTAAGCAGAAACACTATTTTTGTTGAAAAAGCAATGTGATGTAACGAATGATTTTAATTAATATGGCTTATTAATAATTTTCTAATAATAAAAATTGGCAAATAAACATCTCTAGACAAATATTTATTGTAAAGAGATTATTAAAACCAGGAAGTGAAACGATATCGCAAACCCTTTTCAATATGAAATATCTTTTAGTTTAAGTAATATTTCATGTTAATTTTTAATTTAATTTTAGTTTTTCAAAATTAATTTTAAGCTGTTTTAAGTATTTCGAAGATTTGTGATTTTTTCATTCACATACAGTTCGATTAGAAATAAAAAAAAAATGGTAAAGGCAAAAGTGAAATAGAGCTTATGATATTATATTTTAATGAGATAAAATGCATAATAAACGTTAACTTTTAAATAAATAAAACTAAATTTAGGAGCATCAGCTATTTTTGAATCATTCTAAATGTATATCATTTTTGTGTGTATTTATATTATGTGGAGAAAACAATGTAAGATCACTCAATTAATTTATAAGCTGCATTTAATGATTGAATTTGGAATAGATTTGCATTCCTAATTTTTTGAATTCTTCTTAGAGCATTTTATTTTTGTGTGTATTTATATTATTAAAAATTAAACACTGTCACCTTACCAATTAAAGAAATTTATATGCTACATTTATTGATTGAATTTCAAACTGGTGTTTAGGTCATTTCAAAATAAAGTAATACTTTAAGCTTTTACTTTGAAGTATGCTCTGTTACAAAAGAGAAATTGAATCAGTTGAGATATAAAAAATACAGGAATAAAGTCTTCACGAAAGGCGATAATGGTTAGGTTTAGATTATCAAATAAATAACCATAATCCTCCACTTTTGGTGGTTTTGATGATATTTCTTGATCGTAAATTTCAAATTCAACAGATTTCCAAAGGAGGTTGTAAGTCAACATAACGCTTAAAAAAAGTTTTTTTAATGTGCCTTTACAGTAAGGTTCATTTTGCCAAGGAATAACCTGAAATCAAATAAATCCATCAAATCCAAATTTTTCTTTATTCCTCACAAAATAGTTATATAAATAAAAAAAAATTATGCAATATGTTTTCATTTTTATCCAACAACACATATTTACAACAATTCACATCCCTTACAATATAATATTATTAAACTGAAATTGTCGTTTGTCTTTTTGATGAAATTTTATGTTCGAAATCTAGAATAGCATCCATTGTCCCGACTAATAATTGTCTCCAGATATTTCGAAAGAATAGAATGAAAAAATAGCAGAAAGAAAAAAAAAGAACTATACCAAACGACTGGCATCAAAACTGATTCGAAGAACAACTTCCACTTGGAAATTCCATTCGCAGCCGAAATGTCGTCTGACGCAATAAATAAATAAAAGATTCGATAACCAAAAAGGAGACGGAACAAAAGCAGCGTTCTTTTGAACAAAAATAAATAATAAAAAAAGAACAGAAAGAGTCTATGGAGGACGCGTTGAAAAGTCAGAAAGTAAATCTGAGATTTGTTCGTAGGTACTTGGACGGGAATAGATTATTTCCCTTAAGGGTCAAAGTTTGAAAACATCGTACGTTGCGGGCGATAAGTTTGCTCAATTGAGCAGTGAATGTGATACCTACTCATATATACTTCTACACAAGCGAATGCTTTTTTTTCTGTTCCGTGATGCTCTTTCAATTCTTTCTCCGCCTTCTGGTAAACCATCTTAGTTTCCTTTAAATGTCAAAAACATGGGAAATGATTTTTTTCAACAGGATAATGGTTAAGTGTGATGAAAAATTCAACATAAGTGATATGAAAAGCTTTCGAAAATCTATCTACTTATATATACTTTGAGATACTTACTCATATATATTTTGTGATACCTACTCATATATGCTTTGTGATAACTACATGTATATACTTCTAATAATATATACTTAGTGATACCTACGTGTATATACTTCTACTCATATATACTTTGCGATACTTACTCATATATATTTTGTGATACCTTCTCATATATGCTTTGTGATAACTACGTGTATATACTTCTAATCACATACACTTAGTGATACCTACGTGTATATACGTCTACTCATATATACTTTGTGATACCAACTCATATATTTCTATTCATAAACGCTTTGTTATGCCTACTCATATATACTTTTACACAAGAGAATTTTTTTTTCAGCTCCATGATGCTCTTTCTTTATCCACCCTCTAGTAAACCATTTTAGTTTAATTTAAAGGTCAAAAACCTCGGGATATGATTTTTTCTCCTACAGGATTATGGTTAAGGGTGATGAAAAATACAACATGAGAGATATAAAACCTTTGAAAAATCTATACAAGTCAAATTATTCTGGGAAAGTCTAAAGATATGTACTTCGACTGTAACAAACACTCTATTTATTATTTTTTTATAGAAAAATTCGTAAAAATGCTAATATTTTTTACATTTGTGGTCGATTGTACAAAGAGAATTCTCTTTACCTTGAGTCAATTTGTCGATTGTACAACGAGAATTCTCTTTACCCCGAGTCGATTCGTCAATTGTACAGAGATAATTCTCTTCATCAGTTATCGCAAGATAATTATTGGGGCATCATCGATGATGTTATCCAGACTTGCTCGCTTTTCAGAGAAATATCTTTCAAGTTACACGAAATAAAATTTTCATGTGAGCTCAATTTATTTTTTAAAACATTCTTCAAAAAAATATTATTTTTAAAACCTAATAAAATTGTTATTCTTCCATAATTTTCATACAAATTTAGAAATCTTGATAATTAGATCAGACATTAAAAAGCCATTTTGTTAAATAAACTGTTATAATGAACATGGGGAAAGAATTTATCGCTTTGATAATTACGGAGTTAGAAAGAACCTATTTCTATTTCCTTTAAAGATTTTAAGATTTTCATAGTTAATTCAATTTTAAATGACTAAAACTAAAAAATTCTAAATACTTATCTCTCAATCGTCTTCGTCACCATAGATTTCAAACTTTATTTTTTAAAATATTTATTTGTATTTTGTACCTTTAAATTTCAAGCCGAATTTTGATAATTTTACGGGTATTCTCCTTCACAATTTAGTTTAACAATCGAGATTACATTGATTCTAAGATTATTTTAATCTGTTTTAATTCATTGGGAATCACAAATAAATTTCTAATGTAAGTTTAAGAAATGAATATAATTTCTGACAAAATAATTTCATCTCTAAATCACAGCAATTGTTGGCATGTAGCCAGAGAATTGTTCCTTCTGAAAAGCGTTTTCCTTCCTCAATGAAATCCAAAAAAGTCAGTTTATATTTACAAAATTAATGTTGTATAATGTTTTTAGATTTTAATTTAGGAAACTTAAGTCAATTCAACAACTGTTTGGAAAAATTTTTAAAAATTAAGTTTCATTTAAAAAAAGACTTTGTTATAGCTTCAATTGTTTGAATAAATGAAGAATATTTTTTGAATTTTGTAAAATTCTTTTGCTATATAAATAATACTGTCATCCTACTGAATTTTGATTCGATTTTAAAAAAATGATATTTGATGGACTTCTTGGAAGTAGCAAACGATTTTTCTCCTCCAAACGTAAATAAAATGTTTACGAAAAGCCGATTCCTCTTTGTGCTTGATTTTTACAGAATAGTTGATTCTCTAAAATCGAATACGGAACAAGATTTCTAGAAACTTCTCTCATATTCTTAGTTTATATGGAAATTCTACTCCAAACTGTTGCAAATTACTTTTCTTCGAAAACAAAATTCAGAGAAAGGTTTGTCTTCGGTCAAATCATTTCCTAGAAATAAACATTCTGCTTTCGTTTTTTGCAGGAATCCTAAAATGTAACTGTAAACATCGTCAGTTGTCATAAGAAGATGTTCAGAAGGGCTATAGCCACGTTATGTGATAATAAGGGGTTGGCATGAATTTCGAACAAAAAGTTACTTTTGAATTTTGCTTTCATACATATTTCTTATTTTATTCGAATATAAGAAACTATACCATGGTCTGGCCAGAACATTAACAAACGACCAATGTTTGCATTAAGTGTGTAGAACAAACATAAACGTGAAATATCGCATTTCATATTACATTTTAATTAGAAAATAAAATATTTCTAAGTTAATAAATGTTAATGGAGGAAGCCTATTTCTTGTGCTAGGTTGTAGAGGCTAAATTCCTCTCTCGGAATGTTGGATTTTCTGCCTTTAAAGTAATTAATATGAAATATACAGTGATGGTTAAATTTGTGGACACTTTTGAAAATCGTTATATTTTAAAAATTTTGTATGCTTATAGAAATTGTTACATTTCGCAAAATGCCTACTCTTACACACCATATTAAATTGAGTTTAAAGCTGATATCAGTACAAAAAGTAAAATTCAAATATTTGCAACTCAAAATTTACTCCTACTTTCTAAATAATGAAAACAGTGAAGAACTGGTTATTAATTTCTAACTTTCCTTACCAATTACTGTTCTTCTGGGAAGACATCAAATGTTAATAACTGCTAGCAAAAGATGAGAGCACTTTTAATGTAATAAAATTGTGAGATAGAAATTTTGTTAAACCTTTAATGTATAGGTGGAATTTTGTAAACGTTTTTAATTTTCTGTGAAAAAACAATGACATCAAACAAAAGAATAGATAGGATGCCTAGTAAGAGAACCAGGATTGATGTCTTGCATAAATGTGGTCTGTGTAATACTAAAATTGAAAGACATGTGGGGGATTCAGTGACTATATATGAAGCTCTTAAGTTTTTTTTATGACATTAGGAAACAAATTCAGTTTAAAACAAAGCAGAAAATGTCTCAAAAAAAGATGCACCACATATTTTCATAACAGAAGAATTTAAAAAAAACTATATCTCCAAGATAGAAGGATGACATCAACAGCCACCAGAAATCATCTGAATGATTGGTGGCATTTATATCAGTTCAAGAACACTCAGGAAAACATCATTAGATGCTGGACTAAGAGGAAAAATCCAATGCAAAAGCTTTATCCCAATTTGTAGCAATGTATAAAGATATTACTGTGTTAAAGGAACACATTAATTGGACAGATCATCAATGGTCACAAGTTATAAGGAGTAATGAAACAAAGATACCGTTATTCAGTAGTGATGTTGAAAATATGTGAGACATAGAATAGAGGCAGATCTACATTCTGACTGCATTGATGGAACTATGAAGAACCAGTTTGTGTTATGATTTGGTTATGCATGTGACCAGATGGTAAGGGTATCCTTCGTGTAATCACTGGGGTATTAAATACAAGAAAATACATAGACACTATTCTAGACCAAAATCTTAACACCTTCCATTTTTCTCCCACTTTCAAAATATATTATTGATTTATTTTTACAAATAAGAATAATTATGGAAGATTTAGATAATCTGCGAATATCACAGTAATGGATTCTATAGGAAATATTACTTTAACATTAGGCATAATATAATTTTCGGTGTCTTTTTTTATTCTTACATTGAATGAGATGTTGTTAAAAAGGAATTAGAGCTGCTACTATTTTGGACATGTTTCTCGTATTTAATAACATATTTAGTAGTAAATAAGAAATTTGATAATCCCTCTGGAAGGAAATGAGAGCAAAACTTATGACACCTAAAAAGTTGAGGAAGAAACTTATGACAGGTTATTTAACAACGTTGTTAGATAAGCACAAAATACATCGCGTGACATAATAAAACCGAAAAACCATTGAAAAGCGTGAATTTTGCACAGATACGTTTTAGAAGAAAAATGGCAGCAAGCCAAGGCGTATATAGATATCACCTTAAATACTTTGATATTGCTATTCCCCTTTTAAGAAAATGATAATGTTATCGCGTCATAAATCCATACATCCTTTAGTGAGCTTCCCCTAAATTACGTAGCAACAAGCCTTCACGTAACTCAATTTCCGCTTATGAAGCCAGCAAAATTGCCAGGATCTTTGACATTTTCTATATGTCGTAGGATTAAACCCTGGGGCGTATGCTTATAGGAAATAAGGAAAATGGAATGTAATTGCTTAGCTTTTAGGATACTGGATAGAAAGATTTTCTTGAAGAATAGGAAAATCATATAGAGTTGGTTCAATAAATGATATTAAAAATATTTACATGAAAGTTAAATATGTTTTATTAAAGACAGAGATTTCAAAAATTTTCCTGAAAATTAAAACTGGGCTTGGATGAAATTATTTCTTGCATTAATTTATAATAATTGTTTAATAATTGCAATTGTTAACCTTTTTTTATAGGGACGGAAATTTTTTGTTAACAATTTCCAACATATTTTCAAAATTTTGTTGGAAATTGGAAAAATTTTGTGACAGATAGAAGTAAATTTTGAAAATATTTTTCGGTTTCAAACTTTCAAATTTAATTTTTTTATTTAAACAAAAAATATATTAACCTTTTAAAAAAATACTCCTTCGCGTACAACTTTAAATTTTCCTCCAAATTTCTTAAAGATACCTCTTACCGTATTTAATGGATTTAGAGATCTAATTATTGATATCTATATTAGTATGTGAAAAATAGTTGATGAAAGTTTTGTGAAATTATTGGATAAATATGTGATTTTTTTTCAACTTCGAACAGAAAATTACTTAATTTTATATATATATATATATATATA
>JAPMOQ010003811.1:288544-316011 GCA_026543055.1 Argiope trifasciata
TATATATATATATATATATATATATAAATTATTAGCATTTTAGAAAAAATTCCAATCAAAATTTTTACTAATTCATCCTAAATCTTTAAAAATATACATTTAAAAATGAGCTGAAAAAGTTTCACGCAATAAAAGGTGATCAATTTTTAAAATTCTGTAGCAAAAGAATACTGCAAAATAGCACATAGAGATAAACAGCTTATATTTTTCAACACAAAACTAGTATCGATAAGTTAATATAGTTTAGAAAGAGATCATCCCAAAAGTTGAAAATATCAATGCTTCAGAGAACTCCTGAGAAATATATTGAATATATATATATGCAATACGTATTTGAGTTTTTATTATTTTTTCTAGATTCGTATTCCATTCGTACTTTTCTGAATGCAAAACTGCGACTTTATCTTCGACTGACTATCTGAAATTTATTATGCTTTAAAATAGGCATTTCTTTCGGAAACATCATACCTAAACCTTTCACTTCTTTGATTTTAGCATTGATTTTAACACTCTTTTAAACTATTTTTAAATTTGATTACACATAGTACAAACACATACTTTATACACATACATTTAGTACACATACTTTATTATTTACTGAAATGCTTTGCATTCATGGAATCAGATTTGTACATATTTCCTCGTGTTTTTTGATTGCTTATTTACATATTTTTGGTTAAAGTCGCTTAGGTAAGCGCATGCTTCCTAAAAATTCACGATGTATTTCTATTTATCTCTCATTAAGCAGTTTTCTTACAATTTGTTATGCATCGAGTCACATGACTTGGTGGAAAGAAGAGTATATTTTATTAAGTTTTTTTGTTATTAATCTAGTGTTATTATTCTATGCATTGTTGCTACAAATGAATCAATTTTTAAGAAAAACATTTAGTGTATTTTAAAGCAATGCATTCGACTAAAAATGAAACTAAAAGCTTTCCCATAATTCTTCTAATATTTCTTCCTAATATATTTTATCACTGAAGGAATGAAGTTTATGAAGCTTTCGATTACTTTCAAATGTTGTATATGTTCCATTATAGTGTATATTCGTAGTATAAGATAAGTATAATGAATATTCATAGTATAAGATCAGTATAATGTATATTCGTATACATAGATATGTACCAGTGTAATTTATATTCCTATATATATTTATCAGTATGATGTATATTCGTATATGTATGTACCAGTATAATGTAATTCGGCGAAGAGTTTTGAAGTTTCATGCTTTCAAATTAATATTTAACTTCAGAAATAAGTAATGGCGGAATTATTCTTAAGTTCACATATTCTTAAATACAGTTCTACTTTCCAGTGACATAATTGTAATAAAGATACGAAGAGAAAATATATATTATACCATGAATTATGTGATAAATATCTAATTCCATACATGGTGCTTTTATCTATACTTATAATAAAGCTCAATGTGTGTGTGTGCTGGCGCTTTACAGGCTATAGAACCTACAGCTACCAAATTTGGTACATGTATACCTTGGAGGTCGGGAATGTGCACCTTAGAGCCCTTTTTTCGAATTTTTAATTAGAATTTGAATTAATTAAAATTTAAGCGAAATTTTGACGTTTTTCCGCTACAATTTCCGAAAATATGATCGCACAAACATGATTTTTACATCAATTTAAAGATTAAAAAATAAGCTTTCTAATGGTTTCAGTATTTTAATGTATAACTTAAGCTTCTATTTTTAACGAATTTTTAAAGTAATATTTTAACCATGTTTTTTTATCATGTAACTGTATAAAATAAAAGAATGTCGGAAGTTCAAATAAAAAAACTATCATTGCAAATCAAATCTAAAGAAATGCAACTTTTAACAAGTGACTGGATAAAATAAAAAAATGTAAAATATGATATTTTCTAAAAAGTAAATGCAAAGCAAAGGATTCTATGATCGTTTGCAATATCTAAATAATTAATTCAATAAATCTTCTTTACGGTAAACCTGATTGAATTTAGACATTATATGCATTGGAATCCCGACTTAATGGCATATTTCTATAATCGTTTGCAATATCTGTAGCATTAATTCAATATTTTTTTTCATTATAAAATGTGATAGTTTCTAAAAAAATAAATGCAAAGCCAAGGTTTCTATAATATTTTGCAACATCTAAATCATTTATTCAATAATTTTTTTCCCTTTTTCCCTTTCTTTTAAAAAACTTATTTAATATTTTGGCAACATCACCGAAAAAATCATTTTTAATATTTTGGAAGCATAACCGATAAATTATCAGAGCATTAAACTCAAAAAGTTTTTCCGAATAAAGTTACCGACTCATTAGCTACTAATAACTGAATTTTTTAACTTTAACTATTTCTTAAATTTTGTACTGATTTTAAAGAAAAAATAACACATATTTTTTATCTCTACTTACAATAAAGCTCAATTTGTGTGTGTAGGCTCTCTACGGGCCAGGCCGTGGGATCTACAGCTACCGAATTCGGTGCATGTATACTTTGGTGGTTGGTTATGTGCACCTCGGAGCCCTTTTTTATTTTTAAATTAGAATTTGATTTAATTGAAAATTAAGCGAATTTTCAAAATTTTTCCGCTATAACTTCCGAAACTCTTATCGCACAAACATGGTTTGTACATCAAGTTACAGATAAAAACACTATCTTTCTAATGGTATCGGTGTTTTAATATATAACTTAAACTTCTATTTTAAACGAATTGTTAAAGAAATGTTTTACTCATATTTTTAACAATATATTTCGGATAAAACAATAAAATTTAATCTGCAAGAGCACATCAAAGGGAAAAAATTAGGTTTTATTGCCGTGTTGCCATCATTTTGACGGAAGTTCAAATTTTTAAAAAAATATACTGTCGCAAATTAAATCTGAAGAAATGCAACTTTTAGCTCGTGACTGGATAAAATATAAAATGCGATATTTACTTTAAAAAATGCAAGGCAAAGGATTCTATGATCGTTTGCAATATTTAAATCATTAATGCAATAAACTATCTTTATTTATACAGGATTGAATTTATACAGGATATGCATTCAAATTCCTTTCCAATGGCCAATTTGTAAAATATTATTAATAGGCATATAGATTGTTTAATACTATTAATTTGATCTAAATGAAGTAAATAATTACATTTTATGTAGTTTGAGTCAAACAATGCATTTATGAATAAAGTGTTTTAGATTTCTTAATACTTTGATCTGTGAGCCATATTTTACAAAATATTTTTTTTAATATTTTAAATAAAAGTTGCTACATCAATCAGTCTTCTAAATCAATCATTAAAACGGACTGATTTATAAAATTAAAGAATATTATTAGAAAAACGCGTTATTTTAGAACTTTCAGTCCATCATCTTAAATAAAATATTAATTTCAGGCCAATCAATGTCCGGAGTTACTTCAAGGCTAATGAATATGTGATTTAATTGAAAATTTTAAAACGCATTACTCATGGCGAACCAGCTGGTCACCATAGGCGGCTAGTAGTTTAATATATTAGAAGTTTATAAATATTTTTCGAAGGAAGTTATTATGACATAGTTATGCAAAATAATTAAATAAAATTTTTGCATTCAGCTCGGATGATCAAAATGGTTGCTAGTATGATAAAACATATTTTGAAATTCTTATTTACTGAAAATTACAATTTCATATGCTAGATAATACAAAGTGTGTTTGAAAATTTCGCAGATAATCAAATATTTAAATATGGAAGTTATTTTTACAATTGTATATGCTGCACAAGTGAAAAAGCTAACTGCTGTAAAGAGATATTTGCAAGGGTAATGCAATGTAACAGAAAACAATGTACCAGATAAAATGTACACAATAAATGTCTAATTAATATAAATGTATCGCGTCTTCCCGGTGATCTAGGCATCCCGAGTCCTAGTCCCGGCATGGTTATTCTGTGTTCTCTCTGTGAGATGTATGAATGTGCCCCCTTGTAAAAAGGAGTTGTGCAAGCAAATGCGTGTGTCATCTTCATTTGAACTAGATTTCAGACTTCTGCCCTCTGGGTGCTCAGGTTTTTTTTTACACTCAGAAGATATTGCCCCCTTTCCGTGGAAATACGGACACCATCATCATCTTCAATTGATTCAAATTAGCAATAGTGCAAATATGCAGTTCTATGAAAAGTCATATCGCATCATTATAGCTATTATGGCGGTTATAATGCATTATTAATAAAGAGCAATTAAAGTAAACATAGTTAGCTTTCAAATGGATTGTCCAAATGATTATGTGTTTTATTGTCATGCGATTGTTATTCAGTTGCTTTGAATTTGCTTTACGTAAAGTCTGTTGCATACTTCATCAGCAGTATCCATATTCTTTATATCATTCAAAGATCAAAAGACATGATCATCCATTTCGTTTGAGATTCCTTGTTACGTTATAATTTTATTATTATTACTTAACTTTTAATCTTGCATATGAACTTTCTAAACATCCAGTATCAATAAAGTTAGAGCTAACGAATAATATTTAGAGCTCGGTAAAAGAAAAATATTTCTTAATGGATGAGTTATTTGTATCAAAATAATTAAAGTCGTAAAATTCTTTAATCATTTATTGTACCATTGTTTGTTTGATACCATATGATCAAAGATTCTTTTAAAATCTTTAAGCCATTTAAGATGGTGTTCATAGTATTTTACATATTTATATATGATTTTCCTCCATGATTTTTGATAGCATTAGACAATATGAAAAAATACCTTACATAATTTTTCCTGTCACCAATCTGTATACCGAAAACTAAAGGGGGGAAGAAATGCTTTATTATAAAGAACATTTTCATTCTACTAATGTTAATATGAACATAAATGAGAATATATCGAACTAAAATAAATAAATAAGATACTAACTACCATTTTATTTAACATTTTCAGTTGAATCTGGAAAAACTAGCAACAAAATTAACTTTATTCAGTTGACATCATGCATTTATAAAGAAATTGTTTGGTTTAGTTATATTAACGTCCCGTTTAAAGCAACACGAGGGCTATTTTGGGACGGACCTCGTAATTTTGAACCACAGTCAGATGACGAGGACGACACCTGAACTGGCACCCCCCTCTCCACACCACGCCACACCAGCGGGAGGACATTTGGCCTGATAGATTTAACGTGCAACAGACCCCCTCACTCGACGGTTCTTCGGTGGAATCGAGTCTCGAACTTGAAACCCTCCGGTTCCAAAGCCGAGACTTTACCCCCACGGCCCGTTATAAAGAAATGCATTATGTTCGATAAAAAGCATGGAAATAATGAAGCTGTATTAAATGATGACAACAGTACTAATTATGAAGCCAAGGATATTAATTGCTGAAACTTGTAGGAATTTTTTGTACACTTTTGAAAATGCTACAAATAATTATTTGAAGTCAAAATTTATTAAAATTAAATCCAATTAACTATAACTCTACATAAAGCGGAGCTTTTGAGAAAGACATGAACGCAGAATAATAAGGGCAAAATACTAATAATTAGCATTGGCTCCGCTAACCACGACGCCTGGTCAATTTAATTTTAATAGTAAAACTAGAAAACAAACTGTTAATATTCCCAGTATTTATGGTACTTAAATGTAAATAATTAAAAAATGCAGGATTATAACTCAATTTGTTGTAGAATTTCAGAAGAAAATTATTTCAGAAACTATTTTTGGTAATACATTATTAAATTAAATTATATTATAAGAATTATTTGCACAGCAATAAAAACCGTGGTAATTTTATTAAAACTTTAAATACCTTTTTGACTTGGGGCAGTGTTAGCTGTTCTAGATTACCTCTTTATTTAAATTAAAACCTTACCACAAATGTCTGTTAACCGAAAATGTATTGCACAGTTAAATTCTACATATTAAAACTGACAAGAGTTGTTCTCCTCTTTGCTGTAACATTTTACAGGCGTCTCTAGTTAACAATAGTTTCATATGTTCCTGTAAGCATTTAGCTTAAGATGTATGTCGAATGAAATCTCAAGTAATTACCAGCAGACTTAATTAACTAACTAGCATATTATAAGATGTGTTTGCATTGTTGGGAAGTCAAATTTATCATTCTGCAGAAATTATTAATGATGTAAGTTCCATTTGTTTAATACAGTTTAAAACATTTTGCCTGTTTATAGTATTTTATATATGAAAAATATTTTCACTCGATTTAAAATTAAAATGTTCTCTTCAAAACAGATTGCAAATTGTTTAAAAACAGTACGTTAATATTTAAAAAATTGAACAGATGATTCATGAAATATTTTTACATTTAAAAACCAGGATGGTTCAAATTGTAATTAGTCAAGCATGTTTTTTTAATTCATGAATCAAAAACTGCTAAAAGGAAAGGTTCAAATCCCGTACTGGCCAATTCTACACTGGCGGGAAAAAAATCACAACAATAAGAAGGACTTGTGTTTTATAAACAAAATTTGGTAGGCGTGTTTATGTGTAAGATAAACAAAATTTGAGAGGCGTGTTTATGTGTTAGATAAACAAAATTTGGTAGGCGTATTTATGTGTTAGATAAACAAAATTTGGTAGGCGCATTTATGTGTTAGATAAACGAAATTTGGTAGGCATATTTGTGTGTTAGATAAACAAAATTCGGTAGGCGTGTTTATAATGAAGATGAAAGATGACGTCGATTCAAATGTCGAGCTTCGTTTATAAGTGTGTGCTAGCATCGCCACTCTGAATTTGCATATCAGGTTTGCTTTAAATGTGTGCTATAAAGTTTGCGAGCGTTATTTATCTTTGGAATTTGACGTCTTTAGTTGTTGTTAGTCAATAATGCCTTTAACTCTAGTTTAGTTTAGTTATATTAACGTCCCGTTGTAAAACAACATTAGATCTATTTTGAGATAGACTTTGTAATGTTGAACGTGGCCAGACGACGAAATTGGCACCTGAGATGGCACCTCTCTCTCCATTCCATACCACATCAGCGGGGGGACGTTTGGACTGACAGATTTAACTTGCAAAAGACCCCTTTACACGACGATTCTTCGGTGGAATGGAGTCTCTAACCTGCAACCCTCCGATTAGGAAGTCGAGACCTTACCATCAGACCACCACGACCCTTTTTAAACGAAGAAACTATTATCAATATCTCATCGAATTTGAGCGATGTCGTGTAATAGGACTACAGGAAGAAGATTTTATTTCCGCGATATTGCAGTGGTCAAGGGATGATGGTACTGCCTCAAGAAGACCGTATTCCTGTCAGCTACATGACTCAAATCAGACTGCAGACCACCGTATTCGACGTACGGCTATGGCAAAGAAATTGCATCTGCGGCAGAAATTCGAGATGCAGTTGTCACCACAGTGATACAAGGAACTGTTAGAAATCAGTTACTTCAAGGTTATCTCCGAGAAAGGCGTCCTGTAGTGTGTATTCTCCTGACTCAAAGCCATTTTGCATTTGCGACAGCAGTGGTCTCAAGCTAGGAACTATTAGAGGACGAAATAAAGAACTATTTTTATTCTGATAAAAGCTGGTTCTGCCTTGGTGCCAGTAATGGCAGTGCGTTGGTCACAAAGAGGCCAGGAAATCGCCTGCAATCAAACTGTCAGCGGCCAAGGAGCTACTGAGCAGCATACACCTGGAGTCATGGATTGGGGAACGATATCCTATAATAGCAGGTCATTCTCGTGGTTATTTCAAACACACTGGCTCCAAACTTTTACAACAGTCTTGTATTTCAGCATGTAGCGCTGCCATTATAAATAACATTCGAGACTGTGTTTTCAAACAGGATAACGCTAGCCCACATACTGTTGTTACGCAACTGGCTTTACAGAGTGACAACATGCTACCATGGCCTGCGAAATCATCAGATCTAGCCCCATTTAGGCATGTATGGAATATCATTAGACGACAGCTCCAGCATCAACCATAGCCAGTACTGATGATCACAGTATTGACAGAACAAGTATAACAAGCATGGAACTCCATAGCACACAGTGCAATTCGGGACCTGTATGACACAATCCATGCACCTTTTCATTCTTACATTATAACCGGCTGTTAATGTCAAAACTCTCAAGTTTTAAATTCATTTTCTTAAGCTTGAATTGACCTGCGACTTTGGAAATTTAATTATTTAAATATGTTAACTAGATACATGCATTGTCCAAATTTTATTACTTAAAAGTAATTTTTTCTTGGTATTGAGATTTTTTTCCCAACAGAGTATATTAGTGATGGTAAATGATATAAATAGAAGAAATCTGACTTACTCCAATATATAAGAACTGACAGAGTTCTTCGAGTTCATTTCGCAAAAACTTTCCTGAATTTGTGTTTCGTAAAAAACACAACCTTGGAATGAACTTCAGAAGAAGACAGATAGAGACTAACTTCCTTGCTGAGCTATCAGTTTTGGGATCCTTCCCTTTAAAAACACTTCAAAATCATAGAAACCCATAAATAATTTTTAACTCAGTGATGTAATATGTCATACCTCTAAGAGATTGTTGGATATAATTTTAAGAAATAATTACCTTAAAAATGTTATTTCATTATCAAACAAAGAACCAATTATTATTCTTAATTATGCTTCATACAATCATTAGTTTTAACCTTGCAAAAAATAAGACATTTAAGAAAGAAAATATGGATTTGTTTTATCATAAATTCAAGTAGAAAATTCGTTATTATCAGAAAATAAATACTTGAATGAGGAATTTCAGAGAGACATTTAATGTATAATTAGCCAAATTAAATACCAAAAATCAATTTGACAAAGAGAGAAATTGTTTTATCCCATCATCAAACATGTTAAAAGAAAAATAATTATTTTTCAATCATTATGAGAGATAACATTCTTTTCTTCTTAGTGTACTACTTCTTTCTATTAGTTTCTTAATTGTTTTTTACTTCACTAAAAATGTTTAAATTTAAATAATGCAACCAAATATTTTATATTTTTTAATGAAAAGGAAATATGATCCTAATTTTGTAAATACTTTTAATTAAACTTAAGCTGAATATTATCTATTTCATTGTAAAGCAAAATAATAATTACTCAAATTATTATTCAGTGCTAAATAATAGATAAAAACTTATTCGTATCTTCAAAAATTCGTTGGAGAGAATAAAACAATACTTGTACTATTTTCAAAATAGAAGATAATAGTAATTCAAACGAAGACAACTTTTCAGGAAGAATGGAAATATCTATTCATTCATTAATAATTTTATTTCTAATTTTATATTAATTTATCATGAAAATCTGTTATGTTCCATCTAGATCTTATCAAAATATTTATATAAGTCTTCATAAATCGTACTGAAAGTATCATCAACATTGTAATAAAAATATTTAAAAATGCACAGAATATATTATTTTATCAGAAAATAGTTGAGTGTAGATATTTAAAAGTACAAATTATAAAGTATATAAAAGAATTTCTCAGTATGTATTTTTATCATAAGTTCATCTTAAAAAAATATTTGATAGATCTTTATATCCTATGCTTTTACTATGCTATGATTAAAGATGCCTTTATATTTTTATAGCATTAAGTCGAATTTTCTTAGAATTGTAGAATTCATTTCATTCAGCGAATAAAAAGCCTATACATTCATGTTTATTTCATTAAACAAATAAAAACTGCTAATCTATCGATTTTATATATTTTTAATATATGAAATATGTATATTATATATTAAAATTTATATATATTTTTTATATTTTAAAACATAAATCAACACCTTGATAAAATAATTTTTAATAAATGTATTAGTATTTTGCCGTAAGAAATAAATGCAAAAATCCAGTGTTTGAATTTGAAATAAATATATTGATATTCTAATAATAATTTAATTCTTTATTCTAGAGAAAAATTTATAGATAAGTTAGACATACAGCACGGAAGGAAGCTCCAAGAAATGTTTTGTATAAAATTACTTTTATCAGATTTCCTGGCAACAAATAAAATAAAATTTTTATTCAATCATTTTAAACTTCAAGATTTTAACATCTTCGCATATTTTAGTAATTTATTTTTAAAAATCTAACTAAAAATCTAATTATTAGACAGTGTATAAAAGCTTTTTTAAACTATTTTTTTTCAAACCTGTCCGAAAAGTATATTTTGAAGGCTTTCACAATTTCAAATATTCAACTTATCACAATCTGATTCAAATTATTTTATTCAAAATTTTGGGAAAAGTATATCCTGAATTTAACTTTCACAATTTCAAAAATCAAATTTATCACCAATTCAAATTTTAATGCTTATATTACTCTTTAAATTTAGATATCCGAGTAGAGTAAGGATTGATATTTTATTTCCGGGCTCGAAGAACTTTTCTGTCCAAACTTTCTCGAACTGAGGAAGATGAAATAGTGACGATCACTGCTTGTTGTGTTCATTTTTCTTCTTCTCCTGGAGTGGTTCTACATGTAGGACGATGTTTTCGAATCCCGGCTCACAAACGGAGCGAAAAGTTATTTCGATCCTCAAGTCAAATGCCGGTGACGTATGGAGGGATGTCGTAGAATATTATTCATGATTTTGGATGCAAAAAAACGGAAAACGAATTCTCTGCCGCTGAGAAAGGGAGAAGGATGACTGATGAGAGAAATTTCCTCTGGCTTCACTCTACTAAGAAACGAAATTTGTATCTTGTCTGGAAAGATATTTTGAAACAGATTCGAAACTAGAAATGTTTGAACCATTGACTTATTTTACTTTGCCTTTCAGTTGCTTTTCGGGTCGGGTGGGTTCAATGCCAATTGTTTATACCAAGTCGAATGAGAAGTAGCTCTTTTGCATGAAGGCAGAATTGCTCGTCTTTCGTTGTGAACGAGCACCATTAAGGTGAAAGTGCAACTTTTGCTCTTACACACGCAACACAACCCTTTTTAGGGGATGGTCGAACTCATTCATCCATCCTCAAGTCAGAATTGCTATCCAAATCAGAGACTTTTTTTACACTTAACACCACACCACACCTCCGTTTCTAGAGCTCATATGGCCCCCAAATCAGAGACTGACTCATCCCTGATTTAGTATTCTCAGAGGTACAATTTGTTATGGAAACTTGGAGGACTTTGCAGTCAAGACCTACTTAACGTGCCCCAACTGCCATTTGCCCATACAGTGGTCTTTGACCTCGACAAGGTCAAAACTCACTACCTTTCTGTTACGTGACTGGCTCTCTTTAACTAGGCTACCGCGGCCAGCTCAATTGCTTTTGTGATTCTTAAATAAAGGCAAAATATCATTTCTAAAGACAGCTGCGTGCTTTAAAGAAAATATGTAACGATTACCTAGGATCGGACCTGCAACGTTCGGGTACGGAGCCGCATAACATAACTACTAGACAAAAGTGATCACCCCTTTCATTAGTCTGTTCTGACATATTAAGCTACCACCACAATACTCCCACAACCAGTGTGTCTGTGGACAGACGAATGATCATGCCAAATAATATGGCAAGCTCTTGGGAGGTGTTGCTGTAATGTGGTGATGCTGGCTGTTGCGTCAAGTAAGGCGGACGACTTTTGTTTGTAATTAGTATTATAATACATCTCCAAATGCATATTTTCATTTAGAGTTATGAGTTAAATCAAACATCTTCTTCAACCACTGCCTTTATACGACAACCTGTAATTTTACAATCATAACGAACAGTAATAAATGCAAAATCTTTTATACTTGTCCATGTTAGCTCAAAATCAAATCACTATGAAGTTTTGTCAGGTTGATGCAACACTTTTGCTCTAATACGAGAATTAGAATATGAGGCTTAAATTAATGATGCTGGTGAAATTGAGATATTTTTGATAGAATTATCAAGTAAATTAAGTTATTTGAATAATTTAGAATTGAAATATTTAAGATAGAATTTTAAAACAAATAAAGAGATATAATTTCACCAACTCAGCAATTCAAAAAATTAATCAATATTTCGAAATTTCAAAAAAATTATTTTCTAAATTAAGGATCTTTCTTTCTTCATTGCATCCAAAGACCAATTTTTTAATTCTTGATTTTCTAGAAGCCAATTTACATCATTGACATTTCTACAAAACGTTTATTAAAAAAAGTATCTTATAAACTCATTTGTAAAACAAATAACTTTTAAAAAAGGAAATATACTATATTTAAAAAGCTGATTTAATATTTTGAAAAAATAAAGCAAGGTTCTGATTTTAAGTTTGAATCAGCATATTACTTTTTTTAATTAGATTTACTCTACTTAAAAGATTGATTTAATTTTTTGAAGAAATAAAACAAGTTTTTTTAAGTATTCTCTTTCTAATGTGATAATCTTCTATATTTTAATGTTTGGTACAAAAAAAGAATCAAATTAACACTTCTTACAGACAAAAATACATTAAACTTACATAAATATATGAAAGTCAGGAGAAATAGCCTAGCAAAGCGCTTTCTATCGCTATAAACAACATTTTCCTCCTACGTGTTGACATTTAAATTAAAAATGAGGTGGTTTACAAGGAAGGGAAATAAAAACAGCAAAGCCTCCAGTGTGTTTTTGCTGTGGATTGCCCCTGTGTAAGAATTATGATAGTTTTTACATTCTTCTTTCTGCTGCAAAAACGTACTCTTTGAAATGTTCGAGTTCAGTTCAGTTCAGTTATATTAACGTCCCGTTTAAAGCAACACGAGGGCTATTTTGGGATGGACCTCGTAATTTTGAACCACGGTCAGATGACGAGGACGACAACTGAAGTGGCACCCCCTCTCCACACCACACCACACCAGCGGGAGGACTTTGGCCTGACAGATTTAACGTGCAAGAGACCCCCTCACACGACGGATCTTCGGTGGAATTGAGTCTCGAACCTGAAACCCTCCGGTTCCGAAGCCGAGACCTTACCACCAGGCCACCGCGGCCCTTGAAATGTTCGAGGAACACATATTTTGATGCTCCAGATCTTAAGGGAGGTAATCCATTCCCATTGATATCACCCCGAAATAAATCTGCATGTTCTTTTGCATCTTCTAGACTGCTTTCACAATTTTTTTATCTGATTTTCATCTGATCAGAAGACATTCGTTTTGTTTTCAGCCGTTACTTTTTTTTATAGTGAGCACTTTATTCTGTTTTATGCAGAAGATAATGCTCACTTTCCGAATGGAATTCCAAGCTGGATTAGAAGTTGTCAATAAAAGAATAAGATTTGAATGTTTTTGATTTGTGTTTTTTACAGCTTAGTGTACGGAAAAATGATCCTCTCACAGCTGAAAAATCTCCTCTTTGTTCTATGGTATGACCTTCAATTTTAAAAAAAGGATTCATTATTTCTTCTATCTGACAAAACAAAAATTATTATATTACTTTAATTTTTAATAAAATTTTGAGTAATCGGTTTTTGCTTACCTTGTCATTTCTTAGTGTAAATATTTTGCAATCAGATCATCAATCCGTTAGTAGACTTTAAATTATTTATGCATTTGCAAACATATAACACTAGCTGGTAAAAGACAGAATCATTATTTTTTTTCTATCAGACAAAACAAAAATTATTGTATTACTAAAATTTTAATAGAATTTTGAGTAATCATTGCATCCTTTGTTCTTATTTTTTGGTGAAGTTTTTTTTGCAATTGGGTCTTCCATTTATCAGCAGCCTTTAAAATATTTAGGAATTTTCAAGTATATAATACTATCTGGTACCCTGTGCGTTACTGCCGCCGAAAAAATAATATCAAGTGGTATCAATCAATAATTTGGCAATGTTTTATAAAAATAGGATGAACGGGAGGGCGGTATATAAAATACGAACAAATAAATATTTGTTTTTATGTATTAGATATGCGTATTCCTTTAGAATTGAAAAAAATTTGTGTTCTTTCAGAATGGTAATGAAAAAGCCTGCTTATTGTATCTCGTGATTCGTTTAATATCCGTTCGGATTTCTCAAGTTTAATTTCAGAAAATGCGATTAAAATATTTTCTTTCAAAATATCACCAATTATACAATTCGAAAACCTTAATCAATATTTCGAAATTTCAAGACAATTATTTTCTAAAATAAGTATTTTTCTTACTTCTTTCATCAAAAGATCAATTTTCTAATTTCAGATTTTCTAGAAGTCAATATAAATATTGACATTTCCAGAAAATATACATTCAAAAAGTATTTTACAAAATCTTTATTAAGTAAATAACCTTTTTTATGTAAATTTACTATATTTAATAAGCTGATTTATATTTTTGAAAAAATAAAGCAGGATTCTTTTTTTAAGTTTAAATTAACATATTATTTTCTATAATTAGATTTACTATACTTAAAATGCTGATTTAATATTTGAAGAAATCAAAAAAAATTATGTATTATCTTTCTAATAAGATGATCTTCTCTACTTTAACGTACAGTGCAAAACAAAAACAAATTAACACTTTTTAGAGCCAAAAACACATTAAACTTACATAAATATATGCAAATCAGGAGAAATGGCCGAGCAAAGCGCATTCTATCTCTATAAACAACATTTTCCTCCTACATGTTGACATTTAAATTGAAAATGAGGTGGTTTACAAGGAAGGGAAATAAAAACAGAAAAGCCTCCAGTGTGTTTTTGCAGTGGATTGTTCTTGTGTAAAAATTATGATAGTTTTTACATTCTTCTTTCTGCTGCAAAAACGTACTCTTTGAAATGTTCGAGGAACACATATTTTGATGCTCCAGATCTTAAGGGAGGTAATCCATTCCCATTGATATCACTCCGAAATAAATCTGCATGTTCTTTTGCATCTTCTAGACTGCTTTCACAATTTTTTTATCTGATTTTCATCTGATCAGAAGACATTCGTTTTGTTTTCAGTCGCTCCTTTTTTTATAGTGAGCACTTTATTCTGTTTTATGCAACAGAGGATATTCGCTTTCCGAATGGAATTCCAAGCGGGGTTTTAAGTTGTCTTTAAAAGAATAAGATTTGAATGTTTTTGATTTGTGTTTTTTAAGGCTTAGTAAAATAAAATGATCCTTCCACAGCTGAAAAATTTCCTTTTTCTTATATAGTATGACCTTATGTTTAATAGACAGATTCATTATTTTTTCTATCTGACAAAACAAAAAATATTATATTACTATAGTACCAGCGGGTGACCGAGCTCCGCTCGGAGAAAACAGGTATTGAAGCTAACTCGAAGATTTAAATTTTCAATTGTGATTTATCAAAACAATACATGCCATAAGAAAATTTGTGAAACCATTGTGGAAAAGATAACCGGTTAAAGTGCACCATTGTAAACTATTCTAAACGAAGTTAGAGTTTGGAAAGGGAACTATTCTATACAAAGGTAAAGTAAAGGTAAAGATTGAAGTGTGTTGAAGTTCAATATTTTTGACAAATTTATTTAGAAAAACCAAACATATATACATACATAAGAAACATATTATAAACCTATAACAGCATAAACATAAAACTTTATTAGTTCGCCATATTGGCTATAGATGGCAGCACGTTACCGCTTGAAAATTTAAGTAGCCATTATGGCGAACTAATAAAGTTTGAAAATATCCTATCTGTAACTCCGAATTGCTCGACCGTAGCGCTTCAAAACCGGCACCAATCGATTCCTCGTGGCCAAAAACCCCAGACCCCCTAGTTTACCGGAGTTTATTAATTCTGGGGCGATTTTCGACTTGGCAACCATTCCTCGTATTATAGTATTAGATTTAATAGACTTTGAGTAACAATTTTTCGAATACTTTGTCCTTAATTTTTGGTGTTCTTACTTTGCAATCAGGTCTTCCATCAATCAGTAGCCTTTAAAATATTTGTGTATTTGCAAATATATAATACCAGCTGGTACTCGGCATGTTGTTCCGCTGAAAAAAAATTATTTTCAGTGAAATCACTCTAATATGGCAATGTTTTGTCGAAATAGGGTAAACGGTGCGACGGTATATAAAATACGAACAACAAAATATTCATTTTTATGGGCTAGATTTGTGTATTCTTTTAGAATCGAAAAGCTTGGTGGTATTCCAGAATTGTAATGAAAGAAACTATTTATTGTATCGCATGATTCGTTTAATATTCTTTGATGATTCCCAAGTTTAATGTTAGAAAACGCGATTAAAATATTTCCTTTCAAAATTGATTAACATACAAAGTATATTTATATCTTATATCGTTAACATAGTTAAGATAATTTTTTTGAAAATTAGGGTGGTGCAAAATTATTTGGTACTTTTGGAAGTTACTGTGAAAAACACTAAAATTTAATTTAAATTCAAAACCCCAAAGGCTTGGTCTCCCCCTAATTTTCACACATAAATTGTAATATAGTTCTTAACTCTGAGAAGGACTTGCGTGGCATTTTTGTTCAATAGCTATACAATATTAACATGTAACTTTGATTTACCATTTCTGCTGAATCTATTGTGTCTCCTCGGCGTATATTTTGGAGATTAATTCTTAGTAAATAGATGCAGTTGAAATCCAAATTTTTATTTTAAATAATGGTACGCCTATAACCATCCTGTAGATATTAGCAATACTCTAACCAAATTTCATTGCAATTGGATGAAACGACTAGGAAGGACATACAGACAAATATTCATTTTTATTCATATACATAAATTTTAATTTAAACAAATACTTGATTTTACAAAATATATGCAAAATAAATATACCAACTGCTGCATTTTTATTCTAACATTTCAAAAAAGATGATAAAATATTCAAAGTAATTTGAGTAAGATTTTTTCTCTATAAATTGATTACTAAATGCAAAACAGAATTTAAACATGTAAGAGAATAGTTTCCCAATTTATGCAGTAGACAATAAGAAAAAGTCTGATGAATATTTATAATAAGATAAAACTTGCTATACATATAGTTAATGCTTAATTTGAAGAAAGTTGATTATTATTAAATATTACATGAATATTTATTAGAGAAAGGAGACTCTTATGTATGTGAACTGGTTCTTTTTACAAATATCTCATTCGTTTTAATGCGAATCTCTTTAAATTGATATTTCCTTTTTGTCAATATTTATTTTTACGTTCTGTATGATTGCAACCTTGTATTTACATGAGAAGAAACCTCTTTTCTAAATGTACGAAGTAATTTATTAATCACATATGCACAAAAATTGTACAGTAGTGCTCCTTTTCAATTCTACATGAATAATTGGATTAAAGATTAGTATTTAATTAAATCAAAAGATAGTTTTTCTTTACTTTTAATTACAAATTAAATGTTTAAGAATTCAAAGAATTTATAATTTTAATGTTTGTTCAATATTTTTTCTAGAAATTTCATTTTATTTATCAATATCTTACTCTTAAATATGCATAAATTTAATTGAATAATTTCGATGTGTCACGTTTTTTTTTTATTAATAGCTTGACCTATTTTTGGCATATTTGGTTTTCTTTTGTTTCGGACATAAATAATATTCATAAAATTTGTTATCCTAGAATAATAATTATCACTTACTAATATCTGTGTATATCACTGGTTAAATAAATTCTTCCAAAATAAGATTAAATAAAGTTGAATGAAAATAACCGAAAATTGTGTATTCATTCAATAGATGAAGCCAAATAAAAACTTCTAGTTTAAGTAAATTTTACTTAGTGAAATTTAAATTCATTGAATTTTTAACATACTTTAAAATTAAACAAAGAAGGATTTTTTAATCTGAATTCGTATTGATATAATATACATCTTTTGATATCTATCATTAATCGAACTTCAGGATGAATGCTTTTTCTGATCTTCCAATCATCCTAATGGAAACAGTTTGATTTAGTCTTAGAGAAGCATTCGATTTTAGGCAAAATTTTACTCTATAGAAAATTTACCTTGTCTATTTTGACGATCAGACACTAGTTGATATCTCAACTAATTTTTGCTTATACTTTAAACTGTTCAAGTCCTTTAAACTTTTCAAGATCATCTAGATTTATACATATTCACCTTTAAACCAATGTTAATTTTATAAGATTGCTCTTGAAAGGGCTGAAATACCTCTATATTTTGCATCCATGTGTTTTTGAAAGCGTATGCATTCTCATGATTGAAAATATTTTATTAAGACAATAACTATTGGTACGTAGCTAACTATATTTTCATTGGCAATTGAAATCAGTTATATAATTATGTGAATACATTTGCTAATGAATTTGCAATGTCACTACAATTGATAGATTAACTTTAAATTTAATTATTAATCATTCTAGTAAAATTCTTAATTTCTTAATTGCTTAACATTGACTAGAGCCTTATTTGGTATTAAAAATACCAATTGTTATTTCTAATAGCTATTTTTTATTAAACTTTAGTTGTTGCATATTGTCTTTTGCCTCCAAAATCATTTGCCATGCAGATATCATATGCATGAATATTTTTAGATTCGACACAGGATTTAACTGATATTTTTGCCTGAAAGACTCCACCGTATCACAGAAATCGCTAAGAAGTTGTCCAGTCCAATCGTATGTATACTTTAAGTATTCGTCATGGAATTTGACTAATATTTTTGCCTGAAAGGCTCCACCTATCACAGGAATCTCTAAGAAGTTATCCAGTCCAATCGTATGTATATGTTTGTATGTATATTTTAAGTATTCGTCACAGAATTTAACTAATAATTTTGCCTGAAAGTCTCCACCGTGTCACGGAAATCGCTAAGAAGTTATCCTGTCCAATAGTATGTATATTTTAAGTATTCGACACAGAATTTAACTAATATTTTTGCCTGAAAATCTGCACCACATCACAGAAATCGCAGAGAAGTTAACCAGTCCAATCGAAATAACCCGAAATAAATCCACTCTTTCAAGACATCCTTTTTTCCTTTGCACTTTTCTTTGGTGAATTTACTTTTTCTTTATCATTTATTTACTTGTATTACTTTTTACGCTTTCCGATCCGATAACATTCCGTCTGTCAGAGGAATTCGAACCGGAAGTTTTTGTCCCGGTCTTTTCCAACACTTTCAATCCAGCGTGAGTGGATTTCTTACTGATATTGCATTCTTCTGAACTCATTGGATGAAATAAGTAAGGGAATACGCAGGCGTACAAGAGATCTCTTCCTCGAAAATAAAATTGAACAGACAATTGAAACTGAAATGTTCAGTTCGTTGTCTTGGACAAGCCTTTTTCAAAAAAGGAATATAGTTCAGATTTCAAGGACTTTCACTTCTATATAAGATGAAAGAAATTGAAAAAAGTTTCAGAATCTTCTATATATCAATCACTTAGTTCCCTAGAATATGTTACGCGAATTTGAATTGCGTAAATATTAAGTTTTGGATTATTCAAAAACTAGTTTCAATGAAATGTTCTAGTGCTTTTAATAAATATTAAGAGAGGTTATTTATTTTGATTTACGAATAACCATGTTGCTGATCTAAGCATCTTATTCGCAGTGTTAGTTGTAAATTGTAAGAGAAAGGAATGGAAAGACGCTGATAATAATATATTCACAATTAGTATGTATTTACAGTGTACATACTAGAATTACAGTATGTAACAAGTACGTACAGTACGTACTTGTAATATACATACTTTTTCAAAATAAAATTTATATTTCAATCTAATTTAAAACTAGTATTAGTGTATGTAATTAATATGTACTTATAATATACATACAAATTGCTTCAAAATAAGTTTTTTGTTTCAATACAATTTGAAATAAAATGCCTAAAAAAGCTTATAAACACATGCAATTAAAAAAGAAAGTTTTTATAAATACTGTGGTGATATCTTAATAAGATAGATAACATCTACGGGAGATGAGCATGCTTTTGTCCTGTGGTTATGTTATCGCCTTCTAATCCAAAGTTCCCAGGTTCTATCCTGAGCCAACTTCACCTTCCCACAATGGTAACCTCGGACGATGAACCTTCACCTTCAAGCTACTGATGTGTGGCGCCATCTACCCGCAACCAAAGTCGTCAGACTCACTTGACGCAGCAACCCAAAATCGTCAGACTCACTTGTCGCAACAATCTACGCACTCTCGCCATAATGCTTGGCGTAACTAAAAACCTCTCCACTCGCCAAACAAACGCTTTAGACACACAGCAACCACTCTCTCAACAAACCAATTATTCACCACTCAACAATAACGCATATCGTTTGTCTAACTCACTGGTGGGTGAGTCTGTGTTGGTATCTTAATAAGACATATAGCATCTACGGGACATGAGCATGCTTTTGTCCTGTGGTATGTTACTGGCCTTCAAACCCAAAGGTCCCAGGTTCTATCCTGAGCCAACTTCACCTTCCCACAGTACTTTCAATCTGAGATAGTATAGGAAGTATGTCAATCTCATTCAAATTTGTTTGGCGTATGATTCTAAAATTTCTCAATTTTTTTAAATAAAAATTGGCAATAGATAGGTTGATGAATATCTTGCCCTTTTTGATGTTTAAATCTTGCAATTTGATTTCTTCAGCAGTCATAACTGTTAGAATAGTACACAGATATAAAATATTCTTTATAAGGAAAGGAAATTCAATATTCACTTTAATTAAGATTTAAAACTTAAGCCACGAGTAAAGCAATTTTAAGAGTTTTTAATTAAAATTTATCAAATAGAAATATTGTAAAATATTTTTCCTCGCAATTTGAGTTAGATATATGAATAAATTATAATTTAACTTAAATTTGCAAGTAATTTTAAATGTTTCTAATCAATTAAATTATTATATTTCTAACAGAAGTGAATGCTCAAATGTTTAGAATGTATTTTAATACGTTTTATGATCAATATGGTATTGTTATTTTCTTGTAATTCAGCTAACACGTTGAATTTTCTTTTCAATGAATTTAAAATTTGAACACCAAATAGGTAGTAAATTTTTGATTAAAAATATTGCTTATTTAATTTTAAAACAATTTAAAGCATTTAAGGATAATATTCATCATTCTATTTTTCTTTTTTACAAAATTAACTAACATAATTTAAATAATATAAATGGAGTTTACTATCTCAAATTTCTAGTTACCGTGTGAGAACATAATTATTTTTTAAGTTATTATTTGTATTTATTCATTAAAGTCATGAAACATTTTAAACCGATTTGAAAGAAGAACGAGACTTCTCTATCGGTCAATTTTTCTAGCTGGCGAACAAAATTTTGGATCTCGACTGATTTTGAGATGAAAAAAAGAAACCATCGTTTTTCTAAATATCGATGTGGGCGTAATCTGATAGTATCATGATTGTTTCAAATCGGTTTAAACTGTTTAATGACAAATTAATTAAGACAATTAGTAAGAATTCAGAGAATGTATAATTTGGAAATCAAGCTTTAGCTTTACTTGGCGATAAATAGCCAAATGTGGCGACCTTCTGCATTTTTTTAATAACCTAATTTTAATTAGTTGAAATTATAACTCAACCAACAATATTTATTGATTAAACAAACAATATTTTAATGTGTTTGGCTTATTTTTCAAAAGTTGCTTGAGTTAAACAATAACACTATGATTTCCGATGGAAAAACTACAACAGCAGACGATAGATAATCCAAAAGCTACACAGGGAAATCCGCTCCCAAAATAAAACTTCATTACCATACGATAGATAATAGAAAAATTATATTGTGAAAGCCAACTCCAAAATATAACTATATTAACAGGCGATAGATATTTCTAAAGCTATATTGTGATAGACAACTCCAAAAAAAGGGATTAATCCCCAATTTAATGCCTACGCATTTTGAGGCTTCAATAATTTGTTACCTTATCATATTGAGACTCCAAAAACATGAAGCGAAAACAACATCTTGTTCTCACATGATAATAAGTCAATCGAATATTGGCCGTATTTTCCACTTTATTACAGAAAAAAAATTAAACTTCAAATCTAACAAATTTTATTGTTAAATTCTTTATATCCAACGTACAAGTTCTTAATATTCTATTTGACACTAAAAACTGTGAAAATTGTCCAAATCTTTTTCGTCTACTCTTTCATAACCCTGTTACATTTTTTTTTATTCCTATATAAAATTTTAAATTTTGAACACCTCTGTGAAATTCATAAGTGCTCAGATTTTTATATTCACATATGAAAGTTGTTTGATTTGTTGTATAGTAAGGAAAATCAACTTTTCTGCAATATCTGCATGCCACAGAGAAATCAACATGAATCTAGCGATTTTATTTAATTCACTATTATGGGTGATTTAGTGGCTGACAATAATAACATAAAATCGAATACATATCTAGGATCGAATGGGACCAAAATTTGGCTAAAAAAATAATCATATCCTAAGTTATATTTATTTATGTCATTGCGGTTTTTAATTATCGCGCTTATGGGACAAGTACAAACCCGTAGATAGTCAATACCTTTAAGAGATTTCATTCATATTTGATCGAATCATGCAAATTCCATGTATTAAATTTTATCCTTCTCAAAACTTTTTTTTTACTTATTTATTTCATAAATTGGCAAAAATAATTCCAAAACGTATTTTTTGGAATCAGGGAGTTTTGAAAGTGGAAATTCGTCAAACTTTCAAGTTAATAAAGATATATCCGGATGGATTCTAAAATCTGCCCGGTGCACGTTATGTGTATTAGTGATTGCTACAATATCCTGTTTATCACTACACACCATACATGGACACATACACATACAATCACACAATATACACACATTCATCCGAGCACACACAAACATACGCACAGATATACACACACCACACATACGTAAGCAGACACACAAACATAAGCACACTAACGCAATCGCACATGTACACACGCACACAGACGCACACTCACACATACTCAGGCAGACACACAGGCATAAAATACACGTGCCCTCACACATTCATATATATACACAAACACGCACACATACACACACTTGCACAATACACTCACATACACTCTTGCATACACAAGCCCGCACACAAATATAAACACACGCACTCTCTTATACATTCATACACACACACACACAAACATATGCACATAGACACACACAAGTTGTGTGTGCGCTATCAAACTGAACATTTTATGCACTGACTGACAGTACTCTTTCATTTTACATGTTTTCCATCTCCAAATACGTCACTTTCTTATAAAACATACATTTCTCATTAAAATTCAATAAACTTGCATCTTTAGGTCTATAAAACAAAACAAAAATCCACTCAATACAAATATTTTTTAAATAATAAGTCATACACTTCTTAAACATTTCCAATAATCCTCTTCTTAAAAAAATTCTTCACTTTTTTTTAAAAGCTTTATGTGACAAGAATTTGTAATGGTTAATCACATATGCAATATAAGATTAAACATTTTCATTTATGGATTATATCACTTTTCGGCATCATACAATGAAAACAAATATGAACAAAGACGCGACTTATGAGACAAGATCTTCCTATTGTGCCATGCTGTTGAATAATTAATAAGTGATGCTCATAGTAGCTTGATTAACAGGCACTTCACAGTCACTGTACATGACCTGATTCTGAGGATAGTGGTAATGCTATTTAAAACGGGGCAGAATTTCAATGAACTCCATGAATCTAAAGGAGTACAAAATAATCCTAAGGCTCAAGAGGGGGTAGAGTATAGCGGGATAGTAATATTTTAGATGCTGTATGAGGTAGAGGCATTTGAAAATATTGACAAAAGAGCTTTGTTACTAAACTCTTAATAGATAATTGAATGTAGTAAAAAGTAAAATGCAGGCATCAGATAAATCATTTAATTTTTTTTATTTTTTATTAGAATTTTCGATCATTATTGTAGAAGCAATACAAATCATTATAAATCTAATTTTCTTTCCAAATAAAGAGTTAGACAAATTACGTTATCAAACAATGAGCAAAAGAATTTTATGTCAAACAGATAAATTTACATCCTCGGACTTAAATAAACATATAAAGAGTTACGGATGAAAAGTATACTCTGTATTCAGAAAATAAAACGAATAAAAAATATACGCTTCATTTACGAAATTGAAATAACAAAAATATGCGTTGTATTTACAAAATAGAACGAGTGAAGAGTACACACTGTCTTTACAAAATAGAACGAGTAAAATACGCTCACTGTATTTACAAAATAAAACTAGTAAAAAATATATATTGTATTTACTAAATAAAATGAGTAGAAAAATATGCAATCAATTCACAAAATAAAACGAGTAAAATGTGTAGTTTACAAAATAAAATGAGTAAAAAATATACACTGTATTTTCATAATAAAAGGGGTAAAAAATATGCACTGTATTTGCAAAATAAAACGAGTAACAAATATGCTCTGTATTTCTTCTTCTTTTTATTAGTTATTGATAGAAGTCCTTTAATGCTGTGCAACTATACCTTATGCCACAATTTAAATTTATGTTGCGTGTATTAAAATTTTACTTTTGTTTGAAATATTTGTGTTTATTTTATTCCTTATAGCTTGCAAAAGCCTTTTATGAATCTTATATTAATAGTCAGCAATTTGTTGATTTGTAAATACAGTGTATACTTTTTATTATAAGTAAAGTGCATATTTAGCATTAATTCAACATTATTATTCACATATTGTAAAAAAAATACTTACTTTTTACTCGTTCTATTTTGGAAATTGTTATTTTAATACACGCAACATGAATTGAAAATATGGCATTAGGCTTAGTACTAAAGCATTAAAAGACACAGTTGTAAAGCATCCAACACCAACTATTATAAAGAAACATCGATTTAAGATAAAAAAGAAAAAAGCTACTTTTTAAAAGTTTATTGCTATAAATCTAATACAAATATACACAAATTGGCAATTCATAGCTATGAATAAGAGCACTTAGCTAATTAACTTTTAATTAAAGTACTTAATTTGGACAAAAGAAGAAACGTCTTTCATTAGTGAAAACGTTCTTAAGTACTTTGATTTCTGAATGAACAAAAAATAAAAATTTTACTACTCTCGTTTTCTGATTATTCATTTACTGAAATCAACGTAACAAAGTAGTATTAAAAATACCAAGCCACATCACATATATTTCCAATACACCGTTTTTTTAAAAACAATTTGGCTAAGATTTATTTAACAAGAGTTTGTAAAGATTAAAGTTATATGCAATATGAGATAAACATTTTCTTTTATGACTTTATCACTTTTCGGCATCATCCAATGAAAACAAACACTCACAGAGGCGACTTATGATACAAGATCTCCTTATTGTGCCATGCTGATGAATATTTAATAAATGAGACTCATAGTAGCTTGATTAACAGGCACTTCTCAGCCACTATACATGGCCTGATTCTGAGGATGGTGGTAATATTATTTAAAACGGTGCTGAATTTCAATGAACTGCAATAAAGGAGAGGTTTACAGAATAATCCTAAAGCTCAAGAGGAGGCATAGTATAGTGATATAGTAATATTTTAGATTCAATATTAGATACAGGCATTTGAAAATATTAACAAAAGTGCTTTGTTACGAAATCTTAACATTTCATTGAATGAAGTAAAAAGTAAAATGCAGGCATCATATCAGTCCTTTAAATTTTAATTTTGATTAGAATTGTGGATCATTATTATAGAAGCAGCACAAATCATTATCGGTATGAATTTCTTTCTAAATAAAGAGTTATACAAATTAGGTCGTTAAAGAATGAGCAAAAAAAAATATGTGTGAAATTGATAATTTTACTTCCTCATACTTAAATAAACATATCAGGAGTTACGAATGAAAGGTACTTGTATTTATTTGGAAAATAGAACGAATAAAATATATATACATTTAATTCACTAAACAAAAAGAATAAAAAATATACCTGGCACAACAAAAATTACAAATTAGAACGAGTGAAAAGTATGCACTGTATTTCCAAAATAGAGAGATTAAAATGTGCACTCTGTATTTACAAAATAAATGAGTAAAAAATATACACTGTATATGCAAATAAAATGATTAAGAAATATCCACTGTGTTTACAAAAAAAAGGAATAAAACATATACACTGTGTATGTAAATAAAATGAGTAAGAAAATATGCACTGTATTTACAAAATAAAATGAGTAACAAATATGCTCTGTATATCTTTTTCTTTTTAATAGTTATTGATAGAAGTTATTAAATGCTCTGCAACTGTACCTTATGCCACAATTTCAATTTATGTTGCGTGTATTAAAATTTTATTTTGTTTGATATATTTGTTTTTATTTTATTCTTTATAGCCTACATAAGCCTTATACAAATAATATATTAATAACCAGTTATTCATTCTGACTTGTTAATGCAGTATACATGTTTTTATTAATTTTATTTTGTAAATAAAGTGCATATTTTTTACTCGTTCTATTTTGGAAATTGTAATTTTAATACACGCAACATGAATTGAAAATAGGGCATAAGGCAAAGCTGTAAAGCATTAAAAGTCTTAACTGTTAAAAAAAAATCGTTTTATGATCAAAAGGGGAAAAGCTACTGTTTAAAAATTTATTGCCATAAATCTAATACAAATATACACAAATTAGCAATTCAGAGCTATGAATAAGACTACTTAGTTAATTAACTTTTAATTAAAGTACTTAATTTGGACAAAAGAAGAAAGTTCTTTCATTAGTGAAAACGTTTTTAAGTACTTTGATTTCTGAATGAACAAAAAAATAGAAATTTTACAACTCTCGCTTTCTGACTATTCATTTACTGAAATTAACGTATTTCTATTGCAGTAACTGAAGTTTTTGCGCTCTTTCATGGGATAAAGTTTTATTTTGAATGAACTAATTGATCTCCGAAAATCATTAATCTCGCCAAAAAAATAACCAAATAATTTTATTCCCATTTGGAATGTGTTTTTACTTCTAAACCGTGTGAAATGGAAAACAGATTTCAATGGTTGCGAAGAACAAATCTATTTTAATTCACTTTTTTTTTCTTTTTACAAAATTATTCGCAAACGAAACAATTCGGTTCCTATTCTGTAGGGAATAGAAAATCTCGGGTTAAAGTGCTAAAATTAAGAATTGCTTTAAACTTGAGCGGAATGAGTAATTAAAAATTTTCGATTTAGTTAAAATTCATTATCCCTGAAAATGCTCTTCCTCTCCAAGGAAATGGTTTTTTCCAGAAATAAAGCAAATTTATTGTGGAGCATTTTGTTGGATGCTTAAAAAGTGGTCAAGTAATTAAAATGCATTAAAAGAATGCAATTAAATTTCATTATTCGTAATACATTAATGTAGATAGGGAATCGGAAATTCCTGTAGAGCTAATAAATACTAACTTTTATCCAATTAAATTTCGTTATCTACATTATGAAAAATAGGTAAAAATAAAAAATGAAATTTTATGAATTTTTCCTTCCATTATTGGCTATTTAACTGCATTTGGTGAGTATAATCATCATGGAAAATTACAAATCTTTTCACTATGACGAGATCATCTGTTAGGAGTAATCTATACTTATAATAAAGCTCACTGTGTGTGTGTGTGTGTGTGTGTGTGTGTGTGTGTGTGTGTGTGTGT
>JAPMOQ010003811.1:316021-340280 GCA_026543055.1 Argiope trifasciata
TGTGTGTGTGTGTGTGTGTGTGTGTGTGTGTGTGTGTGTGTGTGTGTTGGCGCTCTACAGGCCAGACCGTTGGACCTACAGCTACCAAATTTGGTACGTGTATACCTTGGAGGTCGGGAATGTGCACCTTGGAGCCCTTTTTTCGAATTTTTAATTAGAGTTTGAATTAATTAAAATTTAAGTGAAATTTAGACGTTTTTCCGTTATAACTTCCGAAAATATTATTGCACAATTATTTGAATTAATTAAAATTTAAGTGAAATTTCGACGTTTATCCGTTATAACTTCCGAAAATATTATTGCACAAACATGATTTTTATATCAATTTAAATATTAAAAAATTAGCTTTCAAACGGTATCAGTTTCAAACGGTATTATGTTTTTATCACGAGACTGGATAAAATAAAAGAATGCCGGAAGTACGAATAAAAAAAACCATCATCGCAAAATATATCTAAAGAAATGCAACTTTTTACACGTGGCTGGATAAAGTAAAATAAATATAAAATGTGATATTTTATAAAAAAATAAATGCAAAGCAAAGGATTCTATGATCGTAAAAGTATTCTATGAAGGTAAATAATTAATTCAATAAATCTTCTTTACGGTAAACCTGATAGAATTTAGACAGGATATGCATTGGAATCCCGCCTTATTGGCATATTTCTTTCATCGTTTGCAATATCTGTATCATTAAATCAATATTTTTTTTTCATTATAAAATGTGATAGTTTCTAAAAAATAAATGCAAAGCTAAGGTTTCTATAAAATCTGCAAGAGCACGTTCAAGGGAAAAAATGATGTTTTATCACCATGTTGCCACCATTTTGAAGGAAGTTCAAATTTTAAAAAAATAATAATAATAACTATCATTACAAATTAAATCTGAAGAAATGCAACTTTTAGCATGTGACTGGATAAAATAAAATAAATATAAAATGTGATATTTTCTTTAAAAAATGCAAGGCAAAGAATTCTATGATCTTTTGCAATATTTAAATGATTAATTGAATAAATTATCTTTATTTATACAGGATTGAATTGATACAGGATGTGCATTCAAATTCCTTTCCATAGGCCAATTTGTAAAATATTATTAATAGGCATATATATTGTTTCATACTATTAATTTGATCTAAATGAAGTAAATAATTACATTTTATGTAGTTTCAGTCAAACAATGCATTTATGAATAATGAGTTTGAGATTTCTTCATACTTTGCTCTGTGAGCCATATTTTACAAAATATTTTTATTAACATTTTAAATAAAAGTTGCTACATCAATCAGTCTTCTAAATCAATCATTAAAACTGACTGATTTATAAAATTAAAGAATATTATTAGGAAAACGCGTTCTTTTAGAACTTTTAGTCCATCATCTTAAAGAAAATATTAATTTCAGGCCAATCAATGCCCGGAGTTACTTCGAGGCTAATGAATATGTGATTTAATTGAAAATTTTGGAACGCATTACTCATGGTGAACCATCTGGTCGCCAAAGGCGGCTAGTAAGTAATAAATGCAGATTTAGTATAATAATAAAATTTTCTTACTCTTCATTGGAGTTTTTTTTTCTAGAAAAAAAGCAAATTCATTGTTCAGTGTTTTATTGGATAAATAAAAAAAATTCAAGTATTTAAAATGCGTTAAAGTGTACAATTAATTTTACTATTCGTAATAAGTTAATGTTGATAATGAATCAGAAATTCCTGTAAGGCTAATAAATACTAACTTTTATCCAATCAAATTCTGTAATCTACTTTATGAAAAATAGGTGGAAAAAAAAACAAATGAATTTTATAAACTCTTCCTTTCATTATTAACCATTTGATATTTTTGACGAGTATATTCGTCATGGAAAAGTACAACGCTTTTCGCTATGACAAAATCATCTGTTAGGAATAATAAGTAATAAATAAATGTAAGTAATAAATAATAAGTAATAATAATAATTGTTCTTACTATCTAAGGGAGTTTTTTTTTCAGAAATAAAGCAAATTTATTGTGGAGCATTTTGTTGGAGGCTTAAAAAGTGGTCAAGTAATTAAAATGGATTAAAAGGATAGATATATATTTTACTATTCGTAATACATTAATGCTGCTAGTGAATCAGAATCCCGTAGAGCTAATAAGTACTATTACTCAATTAAACTCTGTAATCTACTTTATGAAAAATGGGTAAAAATAACAAATGAAGCATTTTTGAATTTTTCCTTTCATTATTAAACATTTATATATAACTTTTATTTCGAATGTATTAAATGTATTCCGAATGTATTCCATGTATTCGAATGTATTCCATGTGATAATTAATTAACAGAAAAAGATGTTTGTTTTCTTCTATGATATTTTTAATGAATTCTACTGAAAGAAGCTTCAAGGCATTTTTTTCCTTCTTCTTCGTTTCTAAACTTATATAATAAAAATAATAAAAATTAAATTACTTCGATTTCATTAAAAAACCCGTTAACTCTAAATCAAACAATTCTAAGAAAACTTATTTTTTACTTGAATTCATTACCACTCAATTAGTCCATCAGTCTTAAGGGTTGTGTCGTAAGGAATAATGATTATTTTATTCAAATTCGTTAAATGTAAATAAAGGCCATATCGAAACAATACAAGTCAATTTCAATTATTTTTTAATCATTAGATAATTTATATTCTTTTATTTAAACTAAATAAATTAATTTGGAGAAAATGCTTTGTCCCCTTTCCATTCACCTCAGTACTTCAAACATTAGAAAATGAATAGTTTTTAATTCTGTAAATAAAATCTGTCTTTGAATTTAGAATATTTAAACTACATGCTCATATAAAAATACTCTTATTAAAGGATTATATGTTATATTCTTTTAAAATTTAAGAGTAATTCAGAAATCGGTTTTAAATCATGTTACACATTTAAACGCTTTAATCTAATGGTTATTATTGTTATCGCCTTATAATTTATCTTTACATGACCAATGGATGAAGAAAATTTCTAAAATTTATCAAAGAAAGATATTTTAACTTGTAAACGAAGTTTATTCATGGGCTTGTTTGCTGGATTAAAAAAATTACCATTTCCTAAAATCAGTTATATCCTCTTACTATATATTGATTTTCTTTTATAGCACCAAATGAAAGTTACTACCCTTTGTTTTATGTTCCCATAAATTTAACCCTATTTTCCCCCAATCAGTAACTCCTGACAGTGAATTAGATTGCTTAATTAAGTTTTAATTAAAGAAAAGCATTTATAGGATAAAAGAAAAAATCTCTTATCTTTGCAAATACATTCTTAATTACGTTAACACTTTAACAAATAAAAAATAAATCTTAATGCTTGCTTATTCGAATACTCATGTGTTGAAGTCATTTCCTTTTATTATCCCAACCGAAATGTTTGCAGTTTCAGGGGTTTTATTCAGAACTATTTTTTTCCTTGAAAAATAATTATCATTTCATATTGTTCCTCCTATTCGTATTTATAAAGGGAAGCGATCTTCATATGTATTTAGGACAATTCTGTTTAATAGAAATTTTACATTTGGGATACTAAAAAAATTTTAAATTATATCATACGAGTTGGCATGTTATATTGTCTTGTGATAAATGTTTTTTTTTCTTTTTGTGCTAAGATTCTTTATGTTGTCATGTGACAACAATACTAATTTCTTATTATATTTTGATGTGAATCGATCTGCAAAAAAGCGTCGAAAATAACCAGATGAATTCTCAAAATTCATTCAGCTAAGAATATTACATTCATGCAAAAGATTTGTATTTGATAACTAACACCAAATCTGTGATTTTTAACTACTCTGGCCTGACGTTGATTGGAATAATTAAGATTAAGAGATTAATTAGATTAGCCAAAATCCTCGTCAAGGATGCCTTGATGGATACAATTAAATCTCTAAATTTATATCAAACATCAATACCTCATCACGACCTCGGTAGCCTGGTGATAAGATCTCGGTTTCGGAACCTGATCGTGACCTGATATGAACCTGATCGTGATTGCAGGATCGAGACCTGATTCTACCGACGAACCGCCGTGTCAGCGGGTCTGGTGCACGTTGAAACCATCTGGGCCATATGGTATGGTGTGGAAGTTTGGGGAGGAGGATGCCAAATCAAGTGTCGTTCTGTGTCATCTGACAGGGGCTCAAAAGGATGAAGTTCCTCCCAAAATAGCCGTAGTGTTGCTTCAAAACAGGACGTTAATCTTATACTATAATAAGAGGAATGGTTGCCAAGTCGAAAATCGCCCCAGAATTAATAAACTCCGGTAAACTTGGGGGTCTGGGGTTTTTGGCCACGAGAAATCGATTGGCGCCGGTTTTGAAGTGCTACGGTCGAGCAGTTCGGAGTTACAGATAGGATATTTTCAAACTTTATTAGTTCGCCATAATGGCTAATATATTTCAAGCGGTAACGTGCTGCCATCTATAGCCAGTATGACGAACTAATAAAGTTTCCAGAAGATGATCCGGAACTCAAGGAACTGATCACGAAATGGATGATCCATAACCCGTGTGGTGATATGAACCCAAGCGCTCCGTGCATGGTCAGCAAACATGGAAGAGACCAGTGCAGATGGGGATTTCCAATGGAACATCAAGACATGACATCGCTGGTGAACGATGAAAAGCCGAGGTTTAACCGGTTATCTTTTCACCAATGGTTTCACAAATTTTCTTATGGCATGTATTGTTTTGATAAATCACAATTGAAAATTTAAATCTTCGAGTTAGCTTCGATACCTGTTTTCTCCGAGCGGAGCTCGGTCACCCGCTGGTATAACTAAATTAAACTAAACTAACTAAAGCCTGATGTTGGTGACTGCCATGCAAGTGGACCTCAGCCCTTTCCAAGGTCAACAATTTATAAGAGGAGGTGTAGAGACTTTATTGGAGAGCATCCTAAAATATTTCAGGTCAATATTCCTATTGGTATTTATGTAACGATTCAAAACATTTGAAAATTTTAATTGTGATGAAAAGGAATCTAATTTTGCATTAAATAATTTTGGAAATATCGTTTGAAGTTGAAAATAACTGTTTTGTTTAATTAGGAATGATAGAAAAAATAATACTTATATTCTTTTCCAGAAATGAATACATTAATTGAAATTGAGTTATATATAAAAGAGAAGCGTCAATAAAAGTAATTATATTTTTTAAACTTTGTTATTCAAGACTTTAAGGTAGGAAATATTTTATTTTGTTTTTCCATCCTCAACAGAAACAAATAAGTGCAAGTAATAAGTATTCAAAGTTTCATCACAATCGCATGAGTAGTACGGCAGCGCATAAGTGACATCCAGACAAATATTCACTTTTATTTATATAGATTACAGGCTCTTTCTATGCCCATAACCATCCTGTCAGTGAAAGAAATAAGTAATCGAAGATTCATCGTAATCGGATGAGAGGTACGGCAGCGCACAAGAGACATACAGACAAACATTCACTTTTATTCATATAGATGATTCAAAAAAAGTTTATAAGCAGTAATATTTGGAATGCAGAAATTGTGAATGGAAATGTTGTTACTCAATTTGGAGACAATGGTGATAGTTATCTTATATACGGTCGTTCGAGGAGATAGTGTTTCTGCTAAACAGCGACAGTAATGGCAGGAGGTCTAGAGAAGAGATTTTGCATGGTGATGCGAGCTGTGATGCGATTTCTATGGGCGAAGAATGTGTCACCATTGGATATTCACAGACAAATCATTGAAGTGTGCGGGTATCAAAGAAATGCTTGGACAATAAGTGGCGAAATGGTGTCGTGTTTTTGAAGTGGGCAAAGAGATTACTGAAAACGCTTAGGTTTGATGTCTGGAGCCCTCCCTATACAGCCCCAATTTAGCTCCTAGTGACTATTTTCGTTTGAAGAAACACTTATTCAAAACAAGGTTCAAATCAGACTACGATGTTCAAACAAGTACCGAGAACTGGCTCAATAGCCATTGACTTGATTATTACCAGAACGAATTAAACAAATTGGTCCAGAGAAGGTGATAAATGCATCAACAGATTGTTGATTATGTAGAGAAGTGACCACCCCTATACAGCCCCGGTTTTGCTCTCATTGAATATTTCCTTTTCCTGGCATTGGAGAAACACTTATTTGAATCAAGGTTTATATCAGATGGTGATGCTCTAAAGGATGCCGAATCCAGGACCTGAATATTACCAAGATGAGTTAAACAAATTTGTTCAATGATGTAATAAATGCTTCAACAATTTTTGTGATTAGATAAAGAAGTGACCGGTACAAATGTATCTTAATTACCATTTGTATCCTGTGTCTATTGTTAATACAATATTTTGACTCTGCCTTGTAAACTTTTTTTGGATCCCTCCTCATATAAAAATTGTTGAATGAAAGTACTTATTATTATTTTAATTTCTGAAAGGGATGAAATGTATATTTTTTTATTTGGTATTTTAAAACTATTCATCTGGTTAAAGAATTTCCTTCCATTAAATCTATCAAAATTTTAATACCGTTTAATAAAAATAACATTTTTATCTTTGAGTGTATGAATTGATCTCCCAAGATCATGAGTTAAAAAAATTCAAGGTGAAAGGTATTTTTGTTTCAAACAAAATCAAAAATTTCTTAAGAAATCGATAAAGTAGTTACATTTCAAATATTATTTGTTTTTAATTAAGGGCATAAAGGTAAAAGGCAATTATTCCAATTATTCTGAAATTAACAGAAAATCGAGAATAATTTACTAACTTTAAAAATCTCTATCCTTGATTACAATTACTCATTATAATGTTCCTTTTAAAGAGAATTCATCAATGTTTGTATTTTTCTTAATTTCATACAGAACAGATTTTCCTTGAACTTTTTTGTTCAAAGAAAAAGAATTAAAATTTTGTTCTACATATTTAAATATCCAATAACATTTCCTTTTCTTAGAAGTCGAGCTATTCACACTCTTGAAATGATTCAGTGCTTTTATTGTTACATTATTTGCTCTCTATATTTTGTAATTGAAATGGCTTCAGAAAAATACTTATTTTATAGTCTTTTACTCGTATGGCAATTGCAGAAAAGGTTTTTTTTTTAATTTGAAGAAATGAATCACTTTTTAGATATGAAACGTGATAAGTGATCTTTGATTATGAGGTTTTAATGTTAATTCTTGAATCAATATAAATGCATTTTATAAACATTGAAAAAATAATTATTCAGCTTCGCTGATTTTTAAATATTTCTTTTGAATTTGCATTTCTTTCAGAAAATTTAAAGTATTATTTCTGATGTTTAGTTCTAAAGATTTAAATTTTGAAAATAATTCTACAAAAACGCACTTATTATTAGCTTTTCCTTTCTTCACAATCGTCAAATAAAAATACATATAAATGTATACTCTTTGAAATTTTAGAAAATCTTTCAAAAATTAGAAAATTTTGAAATTTTTTAATCGAAAATCCTTAAAATGAGTTAAGGAATTAGATTTGAAACAAATTTGATGTCTGGTTTTTAAAATGCATTAATATCTGATTCTAAATCTTATAAATTACCTTCGGTTTCTCTAAATAATCTATAATATAATAATAACACAACAATATAAGCTACAATTTGGCTTTCATAAATTGTCAGTATAATTTTTTATGTTTCACATAAAAGTAATTTATGAAAATCAGGAATGATATTTATGAACACATAATATATATCATCAAAATATTAAATCATTGATGATTCCAATGGCTAACCGGAACTAGAAAAATAACTTAGGCGACGATATGTTTTAAAGATGGAATTTTTCTGCATTTTGATTTAATGGAATAAAAACACCTAAAAATAATTACTGAAAAAATAAAAACTTCGATTTAGATTTACTTATAATTTGGTCTCAAATGTCATTATGATTCTCCTGAGTTTAAACAAAATGTCTTTTATAACGATTTTATTACTGACTAAAGCCTATATAGAAATATATACATGCCAAAAATATATTTAAAAAGATTTATTAAATATATATTTTTAAAAAGATTTATTAAATATATATTTATTAAATATATATTATTAAATATATATTTTTATTAAATATATATTTTTATTAAATATATATTTTTATTAAATATATATAAAGATTTCTCCACAACAAATCAATCTTAAATTTAAATGAATGACTATCAGTCATGTCATTTGCTTCAACAAAAGTAAATGAATAATTATTATATTTCCAAAAAACTATTTCACCCAATGAAAATATGTAAAAGAAATTTATATTTTATCAAGTATGTATATTAAGGAAATCCTAAAATAAAAGATTAAAATGCTATTACAATTACAAAATTGGGCTTTGCATTATCATATATTTTGCCTTATTAAATTTTATTCACGTTATGAAGAACGATATTAATATAATGCCCAACTTCTATTTTAAACTTATGATCTAAAAGAATCCAAAAATTACATTTTGTATTTAAATTCTCGAAAAAAAAATATACAAATCTCAGTTTGATGAAATATAGACTTCATAAGATTTTACTATATATATCTGTATGTACATTTATTTTGTGATATTTTAAAATAAAATTTAGTTAAATTATTTGCTAGTTTAGATTAAGATAGGACGTATGTTGTCTATAGACCGATAGAGTCAATACACTAATATCTTTTAAAAGGCATATATTTAAAATTCTTAGCGCGTATTTCACATTTTTGCTTTTAAATGATTTTAAAGAAATGTTATTTCCCAGTATTAAGATAATGATGCTATTTCTCCGTATTAAGATAAAAAAATTTCATTGCATAGATTCTTGGTACATCGAAAAGAGGGTTTGAACTAACAACTTTTCCTGCTCAAGTCAATAGAACTAAAAATATGAAATCTAAATGTTAAAATTAGTAGAAGGGCTTCAATTTATCAGAATTCCATTCCATGTATTTATAAACATTTTGATATGTGTGCCGGCATTTCCGAAACTTCTTCCCTTTACAAACCTTTCTATCGCACAAATGCTTCTTAGTAAAATGTTCTTTGCGTGTACCGCGTTTATAAATAAGAGGCTTTCTCGGAATTTGCTACGAAATAAATTTGTTGTTTTATTTTCTGAACTAGAAATAAGGATATTAAAATAATGCCCTACTTCAATTTTAAACTAATGATCTAAAAGAATCCAAAAATTTCATTTCGTGTTTAAATCCTTGAAAAATAAAGCATAAATTAAATCTCAGTTTGATAAAATATTGTTTTCGGAAGATTGTATTATATACATATTTTTATTTTGTGATCTTTTAACTTTAAATTTAATTAAATTTTTGCTCGGTTAGATTAAGATAGGCTAATTAATTTTTTAAGCAGAAAACCAACTGTTTAACTTACTGTTTTAATCTATCTTTAATAAAATATTTTCTCCTATTAATTTCGAAAAGATATTTTTTGTCCTTGATGCTTAAATTATATCAAATTTAATTGATTCAATTATTTAATGGATTCAATTATTAATAATTGGAAAATCGTAATAGATTAGATACATTTAACCAATAATGATATTGTGAAGAACATTTATAGAAATATACCATAGACTTAACTACCCATATTATTGAATCACATGTAACATACTTACTGATAACTTTAAATAATATGCTATAGGTTTATACCCTTTGCCAGAACTTATTTGAAAAAGAATATTGCCTCATTTAGGTTACAACCATAATCTTTTTGAATTATAGGATAAATGTATTCAGGAAATGAAAATATCAAAGTGGAGTGATTGAGATTCTTTATCTTTTCATCTTTGATATTGGACATGTCTGATATTCGTAAATTCCATCAATAGTGCTGAATATTTTGAGGGCTATTGAGCGATTTCATGACTTGGTTTAGTTGAACTTCGACTTTGAAGGATAATAAAAACAAGAACAGGACTAAGTATTTCAGTTTTTATTGATTTTTGGATTATTTATAGGTTGAATCAGCACAATAAGATTTTGAGTGTCATACACGGATCATACAATTATGTTGCCTTTTCAACTATTTCTATTATTGCTGTTACTTATGGCACTTTACAAGTCCGATGACAGATCTGTTAGCGATTTAAGCCTAGTAGGCGTCTCTTCTTTGCTTGGCAGCGCCAATTAGAGCTATGTGTAGGACTTAGTTCCTAAATGCGTTACTTTCGCTTGCACAACTCCTTTTTACAGGGGTTCACGTAACTCACACTGTGCACATTCACAAAACTCAAGCCTGCATTTCTAATGTACATAACGTATGTAATTGATATATAATCTAATTTCAAAATTAACTTTGTATTCTTAATTATAAAAGTTTATGTTTCTTTCATATATTTTCTAAAAATAGCACTGTATTTTTAAATTTAAAACTAACCAAATAATAGGAAGGAAAAAACATTATTTGTTAAGATTTAGTTACCCAATTTTGCGTTTGCAACATCTGTATTTTATATGCAATCAATTAATTTATTTTGAAATAACATAACTCTAAAGCTAAAATCCAATATTTCAAAAATTTAGACATGTATTTGGAAATGTTATCGTTTACATGCAACATCAAAGTATTTAAGTTTAAAAATAAGCATATTCTTGCATTAAATTGTTCCATATTGCATTATGCAAGCTGCAGAACACTTTTTTTCTTTTAATGCCAGCAAAAAAAACTGTTGGGATTTTTTTTTTTATTTGTGACAAATATGTTAAGGACAAATGCTAAACTTAAAAATGTTTATTAAAGAATTAAAGAACTAATCATTACTAAAATTACTGGAGTTCCAATGTTACTAAGAAATTGTATGATTCTCATAAAGTTTATAGAAATTTTCATAAGACAAAATTTCACAGATCAGAAATTAAAGAGAAAAATATTTTTCCAAGGAAAGATTCTAGACCAATACATAAGACTGATCTTTATTCAAATTTCTATTTTACATAAACAAAATCCAAAGGTGAACTTTGAGTGATGATTGCATTTCTCGGAAAACTATAAATTATTTAAAATTTCCATTACAGATTCAAGCAAACGTGATATTCCAGAAGAAGGCTTTTATCCTTGAGAGGATTTGAAAGCTATTAGTTACTCTGAGATAAATCGATTCGTTTGAAAAATTAGATACATACAAATTGTGATTTATTGAATACTTTAAATACCTAAGAATTTAACTTTGTTCGTTTTAAACTAGTTTTCCCTACAGCAATGCAATCAGACTTGAAAATTTCTTGATTTGATTATAATAATTGTACTATTTGATTTGCATCCCATTGTTTACATTCCATATTAGGTGTATCTGTGTTGTTTAATTTTATTTTGCAATCTTACTTCGGGTAGCAAAGACAAAAATTTCAATATTCAAATATGTTGAAATATAATTTATATGAATGTTAAGAGATTTTTTCATGTTTATTAAAAGTAATAATTAAATATAATATTTACTTCTCGGTGTTTATATTCCGAATTAGGTATATCTTTGTTGATTAGTTCTACTTTGAAATTTTTCTTGTAGCACTTCTTGTAGCAAAATCCAAAGTTTCAATATTCAAATATATTGAAATAAAATTTATATATATTTCAATAGAATTTTATTGTACTTAAATTAGTTTATAAAAAGTGAGAATTAAATATTAACGAAACATAATATTTACTTCTTAATGTTTATATTTCAAATTATATTTATCTGCGTTGTTTAATACTATTTTGAAATTGTACTTGAGGTAGCAATATAAACAGTTCCAATACTCAAATATGATAAATTAAAATCTCTAAAGAACTTAAAGAATTTTTCATGTTTAATAAAAATGAAAATTAAATATAATAATTAATTTTCAGTGTTTATATTCTAAATTAGGAATATTTGCTTTGCTTAATTCTGTTTTTAAATTTTACTGCAGGTAACGAAGTCAAAAGTTTCAATATTCAAATATTTTAAAATACAATCTCTGTGTACATTTCAAGAGAATTTTTCATGTTTAGTAAAAGTGAGAATTGAATATAATAATTAACTATCAGTATTTATAATGCTTTGATTAATTCTATATCTGTTTTGATTAATTATATTTTGAAATTTTACATCAGACATCAAACTGAGAACTTTCAATATTCAAATATGTAAAAATATAATTTCTGTGCATGTACAATTTTTGATAATTTGTCATGTTTAGCAGAAAAGAGAATCAAACAGTAGAAAATTTTATGTTAGAAGCACTAATCACATATATAGTTCAATATCATAATTTTACAAAGTTTCGTTCTTTGTATTTCATTACTCCATTGCTCTACCTATTCTTTTGTCAAAGCAGCACCCATTGTTTAATCCCAATTATGTTTCATGCATCGGTTCTGTCTTTTATACTTTCCATTATACTGTCTTATTTTGAGATGTGAACATTATTATAAGAAAAACAATAGCTACCTTTGATGTTTATCTAATACTGTAATACGAGGAATGGTTGCCAAGTCGGAAATCGCCCCAGAATTAACAAACTCCGGTAAACTTGGGGGTCTGGGGTTTTTGGCCACGAGGAATCGATTGGCGCCGGTTTTGAAGCGCTACGGTCGAGCAGTTCGGAGTTACAGATAGGATATTTTCAAACTTTATTAGTTCGCCATAATGGCTACTTAAATTTTCAAGCGGTAACGTGCTGCCATCTATAGCCAATATGGCGAACTAATAAAGTTTTATGTTTATGCTGTTATAGGTTTATAATATGTTATTTATGTAAGTATATATGTTTGGTTTTTCTAAATAAATTTTTCAAAAATATTGAACTTCAACACACTTTAATCTTTACCTTTGTATAGAATAGTTCCCTTTCCAAACTCAAACTTTGTTTAGAATAGGTTACAATGGTGTACTTTAATCGGTTATCTTTTCACCAATGGTTTCACAAATTTTCCTATGGCATGTATTGTTTTGAAAAATCACAATTGAAAATTTAAATCTTCGAGTTAGCTTCGATACCTGTTTTCTCCGAGCGGAGCTCGGTCACCCGCTGGTTTTTGTAAAACTTACTTAGAGCTTCACTCCATCTTATTGAAGAGATAATTCTTCCAGAAAAAGAAATATCTTTTGATAAAATAGTAATGATATTTAACTTTCTAAGTGCATTGACCAATTTCATTCGTTTATACTATACTTTTCAAAAGCGGTTGAAAAAGATTTACCAACCTTTTACCAACAGTTTGTCCAATAATTATTTTGACTTTCGGTTGAAACATGTTCTCTGTTTATATTTCTTTTCCCGATCTAATAGTTTACATGGAGAAAAAGTGGACTTTTCCTAAATGCAATTAAAAGATTTCATAAGCTATAAGAATATATTTAATGAAATGAGTTGACATTTTAATATCCCGTTCAAGACCAATCAACTAAGAGGATAGTGTAACAAACAATTGCTTTATTTACTGATCCATAAATTTTCAAAAAACAACTTTTTTGTTGAGGTTAATATTATTTAGAAAAATCAAATAAATTAAATCATGAAATTGTTCTTCGATCAAATCCAAATGGATCTGAGTGCACAAACTTTAACTCTCTTCGCATGACACATTTTAAAGCAACTTCATTTAACTTACGAGAACTAGTGGGAGTGCTTCCCCATCAGTATGTTTTTAACTATTTAAAGGCTATTGGATTTTATCATTTTATATTGCTATTCTTCAACAGTGGACTTGTTTTGCCCGACTGATCTTTCGGTTTGATTGCTACTGTTTTACCGAATTGGTTTTTAATATACTTTAAATATTTTAACTTCTCACTTGGTGCCATCTCAAACCATATGATTGGCGCAGTATAGCCTAGTTTTGGCACTTGCGCCATTAAAATTAAGTTAACCGACCAACTAACCAATCAAGAATAAGCCACTCTAGAACCGCTAACCAGGTATTAATTCTAAACAAGTATTCAAGGGCAGTTCCGCTGGAAATCCACCGATCTTCATTGGGTGGGTTCTAACATAAACGCGCCAATCACACAGAGCTTCTCTAATAACTATTCCTTACTCCGAAATCTTTATCAAAATTCTGCCTTGGAATGAATTTCTTATTTTTCTTTTAAAAAAGCACATTTTGCTTTCATCAAATAACAGCTTCCGGTATCTTTGGTGAACTTGAGTTTCTTATTACCCAATAGCTACTCCTCAATGCTTCCTCATTGGTCAAAACCCAACAGAGGGAACATCTGTGATATATCACATCATTGTGACCTACTGCGTCTTGAACACATGCCAGTTAAAAACAATTTGCAGCTCACGTTGGAAGTTTACTTAGGTTGGGCATTTAAGGACAATGGATGCTGGTGATCAATCGCTTCTTGATGACTTGAGGAGTGTCTTTATAAAGCAAAAGGTGGTTTGCCAGTCATAAAGATTCTCCTAGTGAAAAAGATTCATACCAAGAGGTCCCTCTGCTTTCTTTTCTCTTAAAAAAGCACCTTTTGTTTTTATCAGATCTTCCTATACTGCATCTTTGGGAATTTGAGCTTCTTGACTATTTTACTTCTTGAGCTTAAGAACTATGTCCCTTGAAATTATGGATATATTTCAAACGACGCGATACACATCTGGTTTCCTACACCAGATATATCTTATAATAAACACCAGGATTCGGCACACGGCCCAGTTTTGCAATCGGGTGAGCTACACTCAATACTTGAGCTCTGCTGGACTGATCCAACTAATTCACCGTTAAGTCACTATGTGACTCTAAACCTCTATATGACCAAATAAACCTCTATCCATAAACCTCTATATAACCATCGGCTTAAAATACCGGGAACTTAGAGTGCCCGGAAAAGGACAGAAAAGGTTCTGGAACAATCAAACATATCTTAATTTATATTGGTACTACTGCTAAAATTATGGAATATTCCAGTACTATCTATTTTGTCGCAAAATTCGTTGCCAAGTTTATCTGAATGTTCTCGGATTACTAATTGGGCACCCGATCATCATCCAACAGAACTTATCAAAAAAAATCTTCCCAGTGATTGAACTAACGTATTGAGAAGCAGATTTAGAAATTTGTAACGATACTATTTTCTTCTCTTCCTTCTACCAATTTTAGTATAAATATATTCAATTCATTCATAATGAGGTAAATTCTTAATTGAAAACTTATATTTAAATATTCCTTTATAAATATCTAAATTTAAGAATTTAAAATTGAAAAACCCAACTTTTATCAGATTAGGTCAAAAAAAGATTTTTTAAGAAGCAAAAAAATCCTGCATTTCTGTGAATTAATTTTATTCCATATAATTATTTTTTAAGAGCAAATCAGCTGGTAGACATTTTTTTTTATTTTTAAGTCCTATAAATTTTACAAAAATTCTCACATATAAGCAACCTTTTAACCACAAATTTGAATGTTAAAATTAAGTTCTAATTAGAGAAACAAATCTAGAAGATAAAATAAAAATCTCTGATCTTCCCAAAAGTCTTTTTAATTTCCATAACTTCTGAATGAAATAAAATCTACTGTTTTTTTTTTTTTCCTTTTGAGTATTTATTTGCTAAAAGTAAATTTCTTTCTTTTATGGTAGCCTTGGAATTTACGATCAGCTGGTTTGCTCCGAATCGACTAATTGATTTTTAAAACCCATTAAGAAAAGGAAATCAACGAAACATTTTCTTGAAAGGAGAAAAAATAAGATCAATAAACATAGATGGAATTTAACACTTCAATAAATAATGTAAGATTTCAAATGAACTTACCCAGTTGAACTGAGCTTCATTCTGGTCTTATTTATAGCTAATTCAGGTTTAAATAAGACCAGATAATACTTAATAAACATGAATGTGCATGATGACTTCAATGCTTGTTGCTTTAGCTATTTCGTTCATTTATAAATTAGTCTTAATTTTGACTGATATTACGATTAGATTTTTAAAAAATTCAAATTAAAAGTAAAACCTGATGAGAATTTTCAATACTTCCTTAACTGAAAGAAAAAATTTGTCCAATTTTAGTATAAAATTTTAGTATATACGAAGTCAAGAAGAATGTGTTAGAAGAAAAAAAAAAGTAAAGAAAAAAAAATCATGCATGCGCGTGCGTGCGCGCGAGTGTGTGTGTGTGTGTTTGTGTGTGAATCAGCATCTGTCAAATAAACAACATAAAAACAAAACTATTTTTTTAAAAGAAAAAGCAAAGAAAATAAAGAGTGTAAAAGTAAAAAACGGAGAATGTCTAAAATAATTATAAAACTAATTCTATTAGATTAAATTTTTTAAAGGCCTTCCATCATAGCTATTCTACTAGTAATAACGTTTCTCATGCAATAAAACTATTCAATAAACCCATTTATTATTATTTATATGCACAGAGCAAAAACTAACCCATATTCTATAGTTGGAAAGTTGCATTTACGTATCGAAATTAAATGCATCTTGATTTCAGCCAGGATGAAATAGTGTCAAAATTTATTTAAAAAATAAATTATCTGTTATCATAAATTCTTAATAGAAACTTGGACAAAAATGAAGTAAATGGTGGTTTCGGAAGTATAATTTTCCGACGTTTTTATTGGGAAAAACACAAAATTGTTAAACTGCTGATTCTTAAAACATTTAATACTTTATAATATATGTATTTAAATCTTTTATTAATGCTCTGGTTGTTCTGTATAATTCTTGCAAAACTGGTATGGATTATTTTATTTGAACTGCTTATTAATGTTAAAATCTCCCAAATTTTTTCTCTCAATACTTTCTTACGAATTGATATGCGCGTTGTTCTGAAAAGTCATCATGAATAGAGGAATAGAGAGTGAATAAATTAATTGCTGCATTGAAAAAGATTTAGTCTATGCAAAGCTTCTTTGCAAAAACTTAATTTTCAAAAATAATCCATTCGAAATAACTCATTAAGCTGTTTTTTCAAAATCCTTTTTTTTTTTTTTTTGGTAAAAGGAATTGAGTAAAATTTTATATAATACTAAGGAGTCATATTGCCCCATTACTTTTTAAATTAAATAATCATAAATCGTTTATTTAAAAATATTTTTCCACGCACTTATTTTGAAATAGATTTCTGATGGAAATATAAGGTTGCAATTGCGTAAAACTCGTAAACCATAATCACTTTAAAATTCTGTCCAGAAATAAAGTGTCAAATAATATCAGTTATACATACTGACTATTTTTATACACATTTCTTAATTTTTAAAAGCATGAATCAAACAAGTATTTATTTAATAAAATCATGTGAATATTTATTACAAATGAGTGTCTTTTTTCCTTCATGAAATTGTAAATTGTAAAATTGTAATTGTATTTTAATTGTACAACATAAAATTTTTGATTTTATCAATGAAAATAATATGTAATTATTAACTATATTCGAATTACTTTTTATTTGTTATAAAATTAATATGCTCCATTTTTGTAAATCTTGTCTGACATAATAAATTTAAAAATATGTTCAGAAATAGTGCCAAATATTATATATATATAATACTGATAATTGATTATTCAATTATACTGATAATTGATTATTCAATTATACTGATAATTGATTATTCAATTTTTAATGATATTTATACACATTTTTGAATTTTTAAAAGCATAAAAATAATTATTTATGTTATAAAATATTATGAACAGTTTCTTAAAAATTGAGTGTCCATTTCTCAAATGTATATTATTTGTATAGAGATTTGATCAACGACTCTAATAAGCAATTATTAATAATTACAATAATATATAACTACAATATTAATTATACATGTCAAATAAAGTAATGTTTAATTATATTAATTACCATATTCGTTTAACTTTACTTATGATCAAATTATTTTCAAGTAAATAGTACATTAGAAATAATGTATTATTTGTAAACTAGAAAAGAAATTAAAAGATCTGAAAAATGAGCTATTAAAGATTAAATTCATTATTATTAAAAATAAATGGTTTATCTCTCGAAGTAAATATAATTTACTGATCTATCTTTGCCTTTTACTTTATATTTATGTTACAAATTTTAAAGCGAAGAATTTACTAACATGAAAAAGTTTTTAAATAAATAAGAAACACTGCCGACAATATTACATTTTTTATACACAAGAAATATGCATGTAATAAATATGCATCTCTAACAAACAATGCTTAAGACATAACAGTGCTTTATGTGGACTTTTGATATTTCTTAAAGATTTTTGCTTATAAGATTCAAATCCAAGTATCAAGATAAATGGAGATGCTCCGATACTTCAGAATTTCATTCCAATCATTTATAAAATCTTTTTCAGATATTCGCCCTTTAGATGTGAAAATCGCTGCCTTTCTAGAACCGAAAAGCTCCTTAGTTTAATATTCATCGCGTACATCAAATTTCCAAAAGCGGAGATTTCTCTGAATTTGCTATTCATTAATTCAAAAGATGGATATTGAAAGTGTAACGTGCCTATATTTTAAATTAATGGCCCGAAATATCGAACTTTCTTATTTTCGCCATGCATCCTTTTGAAAATAAGCAAAGCTTGGAGTTTTAGAATCGTTAAACATAATAAATAGTATTTTCCGTTAAGATTCAATGTGTTATTTCGTTTGCTGCATAAGTTTATCTCTTATTTTTCATCAGAAAAAGATTGTTTGGCATGCAGCATAGACATAAAACATATTTAAGAACATAAATGGAATTTTAAAATCCTTGTCATTGTTTTCGTCCCATTTAACTAAATTCTTTCATAGCAATTTTTGAATATTGTTAATATAACAATAAATGACATCGAAAGAAATCTAATATATCTCATAAAATATGAAAAATAGATGATGAAGTATTACTTATATTGATGAAACATATAATGGTAATCGATCACAAACTTACTCAGTCGTATTCAAACTCCTAAATCAAATAACAATTGTATCATTCTGACTATACCCTCTTATATTATTACTATATATTAAATTTATAAAACCTTTAAAATACTAAATGACATTTTTCGTAAGATACAAAGTGTAATTTCATTTGTTGCATAAGTTCAAAATTCATTTTTTTTCAACATTTTTACACAAAGAAGGTTTTATGAGTTACTTCACATAAACATAAAACATATTTAAGAGCATTAACATAATTTTAAAATCCTTGTCATTGTTTTCATTCCATTTAGCTAAATCCTTGCACAGTAATTTTTGAAAGTTGTCAATATAATACTAAATGATTTCAAATTTATTTAAAGCATCTAATAAAACATCAAAAAGATGCTTTCATATCACTTAAATAATTGAAGCATATAATGGTAATGGACACAAATATCACAAATGTTACAAGTATGGCTTTTAAACACACAAAATTTGTATAATTTTTTACTACATCCACCTTCATATATATTTAAATAATAGTTGAAATAATAAATAACATTTTCCAAAAGTTCCAATGTATTATTTCGTTTGCTGCCTAAGTTTAAAGTTTATTTTTTGTTCTCCGTTCTTTTTTCTCAGAAAATGTTTCTTCTTGTGATTTAACATTAAAAAAATTAGGAACATAAACAAAGTTTCAAAATTTATGCCACTGTTTTGTTTAATTTACCTAAATTATGGCATGATCATTTTAAAAATTTTTCAATATAATAATAAAAGATACCAAAAAGTATTTTAATTATCTCTGAAAAATTAAGAATAGATGATGAAATTGCTTGAATAACTGACGGTTATAATAGTATAAAGATCAATATCACACAAAATACTCATATTGTTTTCCAATTCGCTGGCACAGATAAAAATTGTATTGTTTAATGCTATATTCTCTTTTATTATATATTTGTATGCAAAGATGAATAAAAAATAACATGCATATATTATTCTGTGGAATAATATATGATAATTACATCTTCTGTAAATTCAACATGTGTGGTGTGGTGTGGAGAGGGTGGGATGAGGGCCAACTCAAGCGCCGTCCTTGTCATCTAACCATTGTTCAAAATTACGAGGTCCGACTCAAAATGGGCCTCGGTGACCTGGTGGTAATGTCTCGGCTTTGGGACTGGAGGATTGCAGGTTCGATGCCAGATTCCATCGAAGAGCCGCCGTGTAAGCGGGTCTGGTGCAAGTTGAATCTGGACCAAATTTCCTCCCGTTGGTGTGGTGCGGAAGTTTGGAGAAGGGTGACAGCTCAGGTGTCGTCTTCGTCTTCTAACTGAGGTTCAAAAGTATGAGGCCCGTCACAAAATAGCCCAAGTGTTGCTTCAAAACGGGACTTAAATATAACTAAACTAAAGTCGATCCAATATAGCCTTAATGTTGCTTTAAAAAGAATAAAGAGTTTTTTTTGTTTTTTTTCGTAAAAAGCTATATAATTCTTTAAAAGAGATTTCTTGAATTTGTAGATAGTTCAGTTTATTTATACTAACATCCCTTTTTAAAGCAACGCTTCTTCTTGTAAAAGATGAAGTGTTACTTTAAAACGGGACCGGCTTTTAAACGGAAAATTTATTTATAAATTCAAGAAAAGATATCCGTTTTAAAGAATTATATAGATTTTTTAGAAAAAATTTCTTTCTTCATATTAAGAATAAGATTTGAAAATCTTAGTGATTTAAGATTTTGTGTACATAAATTGGGATTATAAATTGGAAATATTTATGAAAAAGTCAGATTGCTTCAAATCACATTCTCAAGCAAATGTTAAAAGTTAAATTTCACTTTGAATGTCGGATAGGAATGGGTAAGTCAAATGTCCCTCAGATTTAGAAAATGGTCAAATCCAATCCTAGAATGTTGAGGCTATCAGTTTTACAGAAATATGAAGTTATACTAGAATACATAAATCTACTCTTCCAAATTTTTCTTGAGATAAATATTCTTTACGATGGAAAGGAAAACTTGAGTGACAGAAAATTCAAATTATCATTAAGAGAAAAATATCAATTCAATCTTCCCAAACGTGAAATCAACACACAAACAAAACTGAGATTGTAATTAAATTTAGATAGAAAAAGAATGCATAAGTAATTGAAAGCTAGGAATATATTTAAAAATTCAAAATAAAATGATATCCAAATTGACAAAATTCGGAATAAAAATCAATTTATATGCTCAAGAGGTTAAAGTAATAAATGTAAGAATGAAGTGTACATTTATTACAACTGTATAGTAATAAACGTACAGTACATTTGTATAAATATAATCTATGTGTAATATAAACGTAACGAAACGTACATGATCAGTTTCTCAGAAATTATTTCTGAAAATTTGGTTATATTTAGATATGCAAATATCTAAGTACAAATGTATTATATGTATTTGTATGTGCTGTAAGTATTTCAGTGTGATGTATATATTTGTATTTGATGTATGTATTTCTTTTTATTGTATGTATTTGAATTTGATGTATGTATTTCTATTTGCTCTTCATATATTTATTTGTATCTATTTTTATATAAAGCATGCAATAGTATTTTTTAAATTTAAATTTTGAAATTGTACTCAATTATTTGACTGTATTTATGTATGCAAAAGAGTCTACTTTGTGTATTAATATTGAGTGCAATGAGTTTTCAAATATAAACTGTAAAATAACTACTATTTTTTAGAAATTTCTCTAAGACTAAGAGAAATTACATCATTTTATAATAATCTTTAAGTTGAATCATTTCATATATTAAGTAAAATTTCCTGTTTCAAATTATTTTTTCGGCGCTGTAACGCGTTTTTGGTGCTTTTATAGCTAGCAGATTCATACATTTGCTGTAGAAAGTTGTTACATGATTCTGGAGGAAGTCTTGCACAGTTTCTTTCACTTCGTGGAAACGTGGCTCAAGTATTTGGAAGTCACAGGGTGACAAATCAAGACTGTATGATGAGTATTCCAATACTTTCTAACTGAATTTTTTAAGTTAGTCTGGGTTTCAAGGGATACATGTTATCATGGAGAATAATCACTTGTTACCTGAGAAGATCAGACCGTTAGCTTTTGATCGCTTTCTGTAGTTTTGCCAGAGTTCTGTAGTATTGTGTTGAATTGAGAGCGTTTTTAGCAGGAAATCAATCAAGAGGTATCCAAGACAACCGATGAATCAGAAACCTTGCTATCAAGTGCTTTTCCGTTATTAGCATGACTTTAATATTTTCCGTTTTTCTTTTCTACAAAAAGGTTTTAGTATTGAAATCCATGAATGCACAATTACAACCTACCTCTATATCCCTATACGGTGGCGTTATAGCTGTAGCCATTTTGACGCAATCGAAAATGTCCACTTTTCATTTGAGAGGCCTAATATTTGTTTGTGTACATTATATATATCTTTTGCAGGCGTCCTGGCTTAGGGATAGCGTATCTTCCCCGTCCCGGTTCAGGCATGGCTGTTATTCTGTGTTCTATCTGTGAGTAGTGTGAATGTGACACCCAGTAAAAAGGGGTTGTGCAAGCGAATGTGAAGCATGAAGCATCTAAGTCGTACTCTTGGCTCTAATTGGAGCTACTTAAAAACAAGAGACACTAATTTAGACTTGGATAGTTGACAATCGGGCTGACAGTGGGCGTGTAAAAAGTGCCATTGGTAACAACAACAACAAATATATATATATATATATATATATATATATATATATATGTTTAAATTAAAGAAGAAAAATATTATTGTTGATAAAAAATTACATACGGAAGAGAGTATTAAATAAAATTCAATATTTAGGAGTTTCAAGATAAACAAATAAACTTCAGGAGTTATAATTAACCACTAAAATTTATAATTACATTGACAGAAAAAATATAAAACAACTTTTCCCTAAAAATTAAAATATCTTTATTAATAAATTTGCAAGCTAAAGCATCGTTTTAAAAATGCATCTTAAAACTAACAAATTTATAAATAAAATACATTTAAAAAATTTACGATCAGTTTAAATGTTCTAAAACTAATTATAGATTCAATAATGTATAGAATGTTAATACGTTTTTCCTTACATTTCCCAAGTAATTCGTCCATCAAAAAAATTTTGAGAAAAATAACTTATATATTTTAAAAAGAAAGGAATCGCATATTAAATCATTTATTTTCGCTTGTGTGCATGCTTCCAAAATTATGAGATCACAAATCAAAATATCAATTTGCATTTCCTCAATGAAGGAGAACGATTCCTTTTTTATCAGCATAGGCCATAAAGGAATTTAAAAAAAACTACGCGTATTGCAGTAGTTTTGTTAGCTCGTTTTTTTATTTTAATATGGTTTTTTCTTTTTTTAATCGAACTAAATTTCGGACATAAAAATAAATAAAGCTTTTTTATCGCCTGTTTTTACATTTTTCTATTTTATAATAAAAATGATTACAGATTCCTGCATTTAATATGATATAAGTTTTTCCATTTAAAGTTACCTAAATTGAAAGAAAATTTTCCTTTTAAATTTAATTCACCTGAAAGTTTGTAAATACTTTTATTTTACTTGACACATTTAATATTTAAGGAAACATAAATTTTTAACATATATTTAATCTATGGTAATGTTTTAGGAACATTCTTTACATGTACGTATATACAACAGTTTTTGTATGCTCAGAACATATAAGTTTATCCATTTTAATAAAATGGATAAACTTACTTATCCTTTTAATTAAACTTTTTTATCCAATTTAATAAAATTTTAGGAATTATTTCATATTTATGCGATGAATTATAAAATGAAAATAAAAATTTTGCCTGAAATTAAAATTGATTTTTTTTTATTGTATTACTAAAAGTGTGATTTTAAAAACTGTTTTTATTTAACTTATTTATAACGAGGAGTACTTTAGAAATAATTAGTTTATTACACAAATGTATTTTTGTGATAAAGTCCATTCATAAAATTTTACCTCAGTTCAGTATGAATTATATTTGCATTAAAAAAATGAGTATTTGGTACAAGCTTTAGAAAATTTTCGAAAATTTCAAAATAAAATTTCCAGATGAGTTATAATAAGCATAAAAAAATACAGAAGAAATTGAATTTAAACTCATTAATAACTCACATTCATGAAGTCACTTTGATTAAGCAACAAGGCATAGAGAAAGTCATTGAATAAATTGCACTCTGATGGATTCGTTGCATACATCATTATATCCCATGTTTCATCCATGGAAGACAGTAAATGAAGCTCTGGAGAGCAGTGATATCAAATATAGCCTATGCTGCTTATATTTATGGAATTTCTCATATTCAATTAATATAAAAATAAATAAATTTAAGTTATATATTTTGTGCCTAATGGACTATAACGAGAAAGATAAAAACTTGAAATATTAAGATTCATGCTCTGTTAGCAATTTGTATATATATATATATATATATATATATATATATATATAT
>JAPMOQ010003811.1:346722-365829 GCA_026543055.1 Argiope trifasciata
ATATATATATATATATATATATATATAACGGCTCCCACGTTCAGGTGAATAATTCGATTGCTGACCTATGGAAATTATTCTAAAAGATCCTTGTGATTTCTTTACTGAATTCGATACGTGAAGGATATCCCTATCAGAATCTCATAATATATAATGAGAAAAATAAAATTTTCATTCCTTTTTTTTTCTCATTTCATTTTTTGTCGTTCTGTGTTGTGCTCGTAGCTTCTACTTGTTTATAATTTATGCCTTCTGGATATGAAGCGGAGCTAAAAATCCAAAGTATTTTCCCTCTCTTCGGCCGTGACGATGCTTCAAAATTATTACTATATATATTATTTAAATGTAAAATTTTTGTCGTTCCAATTTCATTATCGTATAATTACTACTGCCAATCAAACACAGAAATCCCCCCAAGTGAATCTATTTAATTCAAACATAAATTTCTGTGAAGGGTTAAACTAATTGTAATAAAATGAGATTAAAAAAATCAAATTTTTTCACCTTCACCGAGAAACATCCAAAGCAGATTAGAAGCTCTCATTTTTACATTATTCCGAAAACTAGTGAAAAATGGCCAACACTTCTCATCTAGTTTGCATTTTATCACCGTCCGATGCTCAAAAACCTGATTTTGCCCCTCCTCTAATGACCAGATCACCCCACGCATTCTCCTTCACGAGCCGTCTATTTTCGGTGATGGATCACGCTCGCTTGTTGCCTGATTACTTTTTCCTTCCGAGAAAGAAAAAAGTGCAAAATGTCCGGTAGAGCTTCATTTCTTCCTCCTGTTTCCGTCTTAATAAAACGAGGAAACAGAGAGGCTGGAATTTTTCTAGCAGGTTGCATTGATATTAGAGTTTTCAATTAATCCTTAACTGGGGAAGTGAAAATTCAGGAATTAACTGAAAAAGTCAACGAGATCATATTTTCTTTACACTTAAATTAAGTTTTCTAATAAAAGTATTAATATGGAAATTGGCCAATATTTTCCTCAAATGTTTTTCTTGATATATAAATATGTTCAAAAAAGTTTTCAAAGTATACTATGATTGTAAAATGTAATTAAGTTTGAATTCACAAATGGCATGATACAATATTCTGTATCCCTTAAGTGGGGGTTATGAGGTCTGTGAGACTACTGGTGATGGACTTTCACTCAACCCTATTCCATTTTTAACTCTTCTGAATGTATTGACCTTGTTTTTGTTTCCAATGGCATTTGTCATTGACAATCCAGCTGACCGCTGTCAGCGATATTAAGCTTAAATTAGCATCTCTTGTTTTTCCGTAGAACCAACCAAGAGTACGACATAGTTACATCATGCTTCACACATTCGCTTACACAACACGTTTTTGCAGGGGGGGGGGCACATTCACACTACTCACAGATAGAACACAGAATGGCAACCATGCCCGAACTGGGCCCAGAACACTAGGAAGACATTCCACCCTTAAGTCAGAACCTTGTAGTTTCCTGTTTCTTGACCTTCAATACAACTGCTCTTTTTCAACCGATTTCAGCAGATGGTTTTTAAAATAATCCAGCTCTTTCTTTTAGCGCGGTCTCTAAGACTGCTATTACCCGTTAAAGTTCCAGAGATAAACAAGCTTTTGCAGATGGAGCGAAAGTTTGGAACAGAAATATTATCCAATGTGCTTATCCTATCATTCAGCAGTTCTCCAGACACTTTTAAATAAAGTAGAAAGTGATTTTAGTAATGAGGAAAATTCTACAGAAGAGTTTGTCGATGAAAGTTCGCATTCAACTCATTCTGATATACATGTTCAAACATCATTGATTTTTCTAGTGATAATGGTTTTTGAAAAATTTATACAATATACTAATATACCTAGAGATATATATACACAGAGTTTATAGGTTGATTTTTAGAATATTTCTTAGCCTGTAAATTTAAAATGCCCTAAAAAACCGGGCTATGAAATTCACACAAACCTATAAAAAAGATGTCAATTTTACCCATTGCCATTTTTTCATACAATGGTTGAATCTTCTATTATATTGTTTTCTATAAGCATTTCTGTACTGGGAAAAAAATATGATTTAAAAAGTATAAAGTAATACGTTTTTCCAAGAATATTATTTATTGTCAAATGCCGTTTGAGAAGAAAATGTATGTTCCAATGCATTTACTTTCTTCACTGATAAAATATTTTTGAAAATTTCTAAAACATATTTATATAGTAAGAATTATGAATGCAGAATATATTGATTGAATTTCAATTTGATGCTTTAGTTAGAAAATTTGATTTGAGTGTAAATAAAAGGTGGGCCCGTATACCGCACATAATCAGTTAAGGGTTAATAAAAACATTACTTTCAAAATCATAATAATTTTTCATTCATACAAAGGTATATTGAAGACAATATAATAGAGAATTGAACAATTATACGAAAAAAAATTAGCTATGAGTAAATTTGACTTTCTTCACAGAAATAATTTCAAAGCAGAAACTTGCATCTCATGATTCGTTTCATATTCGATCACAATTCTCATATTTAATTATAGAAAGTGTGATTAAAATATTTTCTTTTAAAATTGATTAAACATAGAAAATATATTTATATCATAAAATCTTTCATATAGTTGAAAAGATAATTTTTGAAAATTAAGATGATGCAAATTTATTTGTACTACAATATTTTAAGTAGTTACTGAAAAAAAACTCTCAAATTTAATTTAAAGTTTAAAAAAACCCAGGATTAGTCTCCCCAAAACTTTCTCGCATTATCTGTAAGAAAAATTTTACCTTTGAAAATGACTTACATGACATTTATGTATTATAGCTACGAAATATTAATCTTTAACTTGGATTTAGCATTTTCATAGAATCTATTGTTTGCTCCGCGAGCTATTTGGTGATCAATCCTTAGAAAATAGATGCTGTTGAGAATCTATTTTTTTTTAAATTTTAGGTAATTGTACTATCCTTATAACCATCCCGTAGGAGTAACAAATATGCTGACCATGTTTCATCTCAATCAGATTAACGATTTAAAAGGACGTAAGAGACATACAGACGAACATTCATTTTCATTTATATTGATAAGAGGAGTCAAACTTGAAAGAATACATTTAAAAAATTCAAAACGGAAACTCTATGTGTATTCATTTCGCCTCCATTATCACTCTAATCAGAAGTGTAAGAATTTCATGCAAATCTAAAAATTCCATGAATATTTAGATCTCCAATCACTAAGAAAGCTAAGAAGCGTGGAATGAGATGTAGTTTCCTGAATGTGAAAACATGAATATTTAAAGCAGGAAACTCTCAGCGCTGTTAAATTATTTAGGCGTTACTAAAAATTAACTTATATGCATCATTATGAGCCATAAGTAACGGTAGTCTAAAGCCAGATACTCTCGAAGAACTAAATAACTTTGAGCTTAATGAGTAACAATTTTAGACTAATTTAACTACATTAACTATCCGTGAATACGTGTTTAAAGTGTTTTATAATGCACAAGCAGCATAGTTTAGAATTTCAGCTTTTTAATCGTATTTTCTTTGTGTACTTTAAATGAAGGTTTGTTGGCTGGCTTCCGTGGTGCAGTTTTATGCATTCATAAGCATATTTCATAATTAATGTTTAAAAGTTGATAACGCCACAAAATAGCGTTTTTAAAGTTTTCACATAAAACGTTCTAAAGGCCTGAAAGGATTTATTTAGCAATTACTGTTAGGTAATGGCGTTGAAAGTAACAGAGTGCTGAAGGTTACTTAAAAATTCGAACATTTATTTTGTTGAAAATAAAAAGAAGTAATTGCTTATAAAATTTTATAAAAAAAAGCGTTTCTACATAAAAGTTCAATAACTTTTCCTAAATTAAGAATTACAAAATGCTTAAGCCAAGAGGAAAAAATATGTTGAACACCTGTTACGTCTTTGGCAATCAATTTTCTAATGTTCTTTCAATTATTGTTTACTTGTAAAGTATATTGAGCATGCTACAAAAGATTATTGAGTATTCTACCAAAGAATATTGAGTATCCAACAAAATAATATTGAGTATTCTACAAAAGCATATTTAGTATGCTACAAATATTATGATGCTAAATATGAATTAAAGTAATATATCTAAGGCAATATATACACATTACGATAATAATTTAATATTTATTGTACAATTAACAAACTAAAATATCGAGTAAATTCAGACTAAATTAATACATTATTTTTCTTCGGAAAATGTTGCACAAGGGAGGGAGGTTACGTTTTAATCTAATGTATACATTGTACTGCTCTGACACTCTTTATTATTTTATAGATTATTTTTTATTTGGAAACTTTTTCATTAGGAATATTGTTATTTAAGAGAATTCTTCCATTCGATATATACTCTAGAATGCTGATTTTTAGAACCTAACTTCATCCATCTAGTTCTTTCTACATTCGGCCAGGAGTAGATAAACACTTGTGCTGATATAACACTATAAATGTATTTCATGAACTCAAACGAAACCTTAAGAGTCAATTAACAGATAAATTTCACTGAATGTTTGCTATACGAAATATTTAAAAATATATATGCTTTTATTCGATTCCCTCAGAAATGAAATAAACGTGAAAAATGTGTTTTATAATCTGAATGTGAAGCACAAAAACGTGATTTGAAAAATAATGGTGGGCAATATGTTATATACAATCCTCGTTTTTCCCCCCATTTCGTGCTTTCAGGTCAAAAGGGACTCTAATAGTCATATATCACTATAAACATTTCAAAAGTAGAGGACTATCTTGCTTTGAGTTGAATAACATCTAAAACTAGGGAATGTGTTGTGACATGGTTACAGAAAGAATTATTTTCATTTGAAAGAAATTTATATACTAGTTAATATTTGCCATGCAATATACATAAAATCAATAGTATACTATATAATAATATAAAACCAACTTAATATAAATAAAATCAATATAATAATATATAATAATTTAAAATAAACCTAATATAAATATATAAAAAATCTAGTAAACCATTCATTGATGGAAAAATGGCGTTAAGATTGTTTATAAATGTTAGGCTACATATTTAAATCATATTTATAGACATCATATTTAAATGTCCTTCTCGGTGAAATTTAAAGATTCAGTAGAATAAAGATAAATAATATAAGATTATTAGTTTATATTATTTAATAGTTCTAATACAAATAAAACAACGATAATATGTCTTACTACTTTCTTCAACATAGTAAAAAAGAAAGAAACAAGCATTAAAGTGTCTTGTTTTCATGCTTGTCTGAAGTTCAACAATAAAAATTCTCTCTCTATTTAGATTATGTTTTATCTCAGGAAGATACTCATCAACTTTCTCCTGATTTCCCCTCTCCTCTAATAACTATTCCACTCAGCGCATTCTCTTTTCTTATGTAATGTGTCGATATAAAATGACAGATGTCATTTTGTATTTTCAACAGCCTATGAATAGTTGTCTTCTTATATAAATTTCCACAAGTCGTTGGAAGTCCTCTGCAGCAATATTGAGCCATGCTGTCTGTATAGACGTCCATAATTGTGAAAGTGTGGATGATGCAGGAGTTTGGGCACGAATGGACCTTTCGATGATGTCCCATAAATGCTCGATGGGATTCATATCGGGCGATCTAGGTGGCCAGATCATACTCTGGAATTGTCCGGAATGGTCTTCAAACCAATCGCGAACAGTTCTGGCCCGGTGACAGGGCGCATTGTCATCCATAAAAATCCCATCGTTGTGTGGGTACGTGAAGTCAATGAATGGCTGCAAGTGATCTGCAAGCAGCTGATTATAACCATTTCAAGTCAATGATCGGTTCAGTTGCACCAGAGGACCGAGTCCATGCCATGTAAAAACACCCCACACCATTATGCAGCCACCACCAGCTTGAACAGTGCCTTGCTGACAGTTTGGGTCCATGGCTTCGTGGGGTCTGACCCACACTCGAACTCTACCATCAGCTCGTAATAACTGAAATCGTGACTCATTTGACCACGCCACGGTTTTCCACTGGTCTAGGGACCAGTCGATATGCTCACGAGCCCAGGAGAGTCGCTGCAGGCGATGTCGTGCTGTCAGTAAAGGCACTCGAGTCGGTCTTCTGCTGTCATAGCCCAAGGAAGACAAATTTCGCCGCACAGTCCTATCGGACACGTCCCTCGTACGTCCCACATTGATTCCTGCAGTTATTTGACCAAGTGTTGCGTGTCTATTAACATTGACCATTCTACACAGACGTCGGTGGTCTCGGTCGTTAAGTGCAGGTGGTCGCCCACTGCGCTGTCCATGATGGGATGTGATGCCAGAAATTTCATACGCTCGGCACACTCTTGATACTGTGGATCTCGGAATGTTGAATTTACTAACGATATCCGCAATGGAATGACCCATGCGTCTAGCTCCAACTAACATTCCACGTTCAAAGTCTGTTAATTCTCGTCGTGCCGCCATAAGTCACGAAAAACTTGTTCACATGAATAACTTGAACACAAATGAAAGATCTGGAAAATGAACTGCTCATTTATACTTTTTCGCTGCGATACTACTGCCATCTGTATATTTGCATATTGCTATCCCATGACTTTTGTCACTTCAGTGTATAAGCCCCAATTTCTGAATAAATAAAAACAATCTGGTAAGTCAGTCATTGATGAAAAACAGACATTAAGATTGCTTATAAATTTTAAGCATATGAAATAACTTATTTAAATCTTTTCCTTGGTGAAAGTCACTGACTCAGTAGAATAAAGATAAATAATATGAGATTATTAATTTATTATTTAATATTTCTTATACAAATACAACAACAACAATATATCTTACTAATTTCTTTAACATAATAAAACAGAAAGAAACATGCAAACACTATGAAGGTGGCTGGTTTTTATGCTATTCTGAAGTTCAACAAAAAAAGTTCTCTTTGTATTTAGTTTTTGTTTTAACTCATGATATTTTGTTATTTAGTTTTGTTTTATCTCAAGATGCTCAACAACATGCTACTGATTTCCCCTCCCCTCTAATGACCATTGCACTAGACGGATTATCCTTTGTGATGTAATATGTCTGAAATAAAATGACAAATATCATTTTGTATTTTAAGCATCCTATGAATTTCTGTCTTCTGATTTATATTAAATGTTGCAAAATATACCCTCCCTGATTCCTTAATGAATCAAATCAATCTAGTAAACCTTTCATTAATGAAAAACTGGCATTAACATTATTTATAAATGTTAAGAATATTAAACATTACATTTAAATGTCTTTCTCTTTGAAATTTAAAACTTCAGTAGAATAAAGAGAGAATAAATTTAAAGCTTCAATAATAATAGTTTATTATTTAATAATTCTAATACAAATACAACAACAATAATATATCTTACTAATTTCTTCAACATAATAAAACAGAAAGAAATATGCAAATATTATTAAGGTGACTTATTTTCATGCTAGTCTGATGTTCAAGAAGCTGTCTTTCTATTCAGTTCATTTTTTATCTCAGGAAGGTGCTAAACAACTTGCTCCTGATTTCTCCATTCCTCTAATGATCATTGCACTTGACGCATTATCCTTTCTGATGTGTCTATTTTCGGTGATTGATTAAGCACGTTTAGTGCCTGATTGTTGAAAGATCGGAAAAAAAGTGCACTACTTCCTGAAAAACTTCTTATTTTCTTTTCTTTTATCCATAATAAAATAAGGTGGGAGAAAGTAACTGAAATATTTTTAGCAGGTTTCCTTGCAGTTGTATCATTAAGTTAAAAGTAACAGGTTTATTAATGGCACTTCTTTCATGTTTTCTTATAAACTGATGCTGCATTAACATAGTGCATTTTGCAACTGGCATTAAGATTGTTTATAAATGTTATATTATTAAGCGCGTTAAACATCATATTTAAATATCCCAGTTGAAATTTAATGCTTCAGTAGAAGAAAGATAATTGAGATTACTTTTTATTATTTAATAGTTCTAATACAAATACAACAACAATAATATATCTTACTAATTACTTCATCATAGTAAAACAGAAAGAAACATGCACACATTATTAGGGTTGCTTATTTTCTTTTTAGTCTGAAGATCGACGAGAAAAATTCTCCTTCTATTTAGTTTATGTTTTATCTCAAAAAGATTTTCAACCACTTGCTCCTAATTTCCCCACTCCTCTTAAGACATTTGCACTCTACGTATTATCTTTACTGATGTAATGTGTCTAATATAAAATGACAATCATTTTGTATTTTAAACAGCACCAGCGGGTGACCGAGCTCCGCTCGGAGAAAACAGGTATCGAAGCTCACTCGAAGATTTAAATTTTCAATTGTGATCTATCAAAACAATACATGCCATAAGAAAATTTGTGAAACCATTGGTGAAAAGATAACTGGTTAAAGTGCACCATTGTAAACTATTCTAAACAAAGTTAGAGTTTGGAAAGGGAACTATTCTATACAAAGGTAAAGTAAAGGTAAAGATTGAAGTGTGTTGAAGTTCAATATTTTTGACAAATTTATTTAGAAAAACCAAACATATATACATACATAAGAAACATATTATAAACCTATAACAGCATAAACATAAAACTTTATTAGTTCGCCATATTGGCTATAGATGGCAGCACGTTACCGCTTGAAAATTTAAGTAGCCATTATGGCGAACTAATAAAGTTTGAAAATATCCTATCTGTAACTCCGAACAGCTCGACCGTAGCGCTTCAAAACCGGCACCAATCGATTCCTCGTGGCCAAAAACCACAGACCCCCAAGTTTACCGGAGTTTATTAATTCTGGGGCGATTTTCGACTTGACAACCATTCCTCGTATTATAGTATTAGATATGAATTCTTCAGCATATGAATTGCCCTCTGATTTACATTTAATTAAGCAAAAACTACAAACCCTAATTTCTGAGTATATGAACCCATCAATGACAAAACTCTGGCATTAAGATTGTTTATAAATATTAAACATCTCATTAAATTGTTCTTCTCATTGAAATTTAACTCTTCAGTAAAATAAAGATAAATAATAAGATCTTATTACTTTTATTCTTTAATAGTTTTAATACAAACACAACAATAATATATCTTACTAATTTCTTCAACATAATAAAACAGAAAGAACCATTCAAAATATATTAGGATGGCGTATTATCATGCTACTCTGAAGTCCAGTAAGTTCTCTTTCTCTTAGTTTATTTTTTTATCTCAGGAAGATGCTCAACAACATGCTCCTGATTTCCCTTCTCCTCTAATGAGCATTGCTCTCGACACATTCTCCTATCTGATGTGATGTGTCTGATATAAAATGACAGATGTCATTTTGTTTTTTAAACAGCCTTTGAATTGCTGTCTTCTGATTTACATTTAATTAAGTGAAACATACAAGCCCTCATTTCTCAGTATATAAACCATTCATTAAAAAAAAACTAGCATTAAGGAAGGAAGGAAGGCATGTTCTCCGGCGTTTGCTCCAGACACGAAGTTCTTAGTTTGTGCCTGGTTAACAAAGATCAAAGTTTCACTAATGCCATAAAAGTGGCATTAAAATTGTATATAAATGTTATATTTTTAAGCACGTTAAAAGTACTATTAAAATGTAATCGGTGAACTTTAATGCTTTGGTAGAATAAAGATAAATGATATGAGATTATTAGTTTTTATTATTTATCGGCTCTAATACAAATACAACAACAATAAAATACCTTACTAATTTCTTGAACATAGCAAAACAGGAATGACCATGCAAAAATTATTAAGGAGGCTTATTTTCATGCTGGTCTGATATTCAAGAAGAAAAGTTCTCCTTCTATATATTTTATGTTTCATCTCAAGGAGGATACTCAACAACATGCTTCTGATTTCCCCTGTCCTCTAATGACCATTCCACTAGATGCATTATCCTTTTTGATTTGATGTTTCTGATATAAAATGACAGATGTCATTTTGTATTTAAACAACCTATGAATTGTTGTCTTCTAATCTATATTTAATAAGCAAAATTTACCAGCCCAAATTCTTGAATATATAAAAACAATCTCATAAACCATTCATTGATGAAAAAAAGGGCGTTAAGATTGTTTATAAATGTTAAGTATATTAAACATTACATTTAAATGTCCTTCTCAGTGAAATTTAACGCTTCAGAGTAAAGATAAGTAATAATAGTTTTTATTCCTTAGTAGCTCTAATACAAATATAACAGCAATAATATATCTTACTAATTTCTTCAGCATAGTAAAACTGAAAGAAACATGCAGAAATTATTATAGTGGCTTATTTTCATGCTAGTCTGAAATTCAACTAGAAAAGTACTCTTCTTTTTGATGTTTTAACTCAGGAAGATGCTCAACAACCTGCTCCAGAGTTCCCCTCTACTCTAATGACCATTGCACTCCACGCATTATCCTTTTTGATGTGTCTATTTTCAGTGATTGATTACGCACGTTTAGTGCCTGATTGCTTCAAGATGGAAAAAAAAGTGCACTACTTCCTAAAACCTTTCGGGATTTCTTTTCCTTTTTCCATAATAAAATAAGGTTGAAGAATGGAACTGAAATATTTTTAGCAGGTTTTTCTTTGCTATCATATCATTAAGTTAAAAGTCACAGGTTTATTATGATAATTTTTTTCAAGACTAGATTAATGGTACTGCTTTTATCTTTTCTTGTTAACTTATACTGTATTAACATTTCGCATTTTCCCAAATACAGCTTGGTAATAAGTGATTTTCGTTTGTGATATTTTGCAAAGGTAATTTTAATATTAATTATAATCATGCTGACATGCTTCAGAAGGCGATGTAATAGAATTTTTTTAAGTATATTTCAAAATATTTTGAGCCAATATTTTTATTAAAATTGTGCGATATATGTTATTTTGAAAAGTAATTTTATATTTATCTGAAATGTAAATGTAATGTTAGATATTAAATGCATATTAATTTTTAATTAATTTTATTCCCGAAGTAGTTCAATTAAATGTATAACACTTTTCTTAAATAAAGTATCCAAAAATAGAAACCCCTTATTATCTAAAAAATTCGGAATGATTTTTTTTTGCAGAATGTTGATTGCATCTAATAAATTTGGAATGATTGAACTGTAGAAAAACTTTATTTTTATAAAATTTTTGCAAATGTATAGAAAAGAATATCGTTAAAAAATAAATTCGATACTATTTAATGTCCTTTATAAACACACTGAAAAAACAAAAGTCATGGGATAGCAATATGCAAATATACAGATGGCAGTAGTATAGCAGTGAAAAAGTATAAATGCGCAGTTCGTTTTCCAGAGCTGTCATTTGTGTTCAAGTTATTCATGTGAACAGGTTTTTCGTGATTTATGGCGGCACGACTAGAATTAACAGACTTTGAAAGTGGAATGTTAGTTGGAGCTAGATTCATGGGTCATTCCTTTGCGGATATCGTTAGTGAATTCAACATTCCGAGATCCACAGTATCAAACGTGTGCCAAGAGTATGAAATTTCAGGCATCACATCCCATCATGGACAGAGCAGTGGACGACCACCTGCACTTAACGACCGAGACCACCGACGTCTGTGTAGAATGGTCAATGTAAATAGACACGCAACACTTCGTCAAATAACTGTAGGATTCAATGTAGGATGTACAAGGGACGTGTCCGATAGGACTGTGCGGCGAAATTTTGTATCCTTGCGCTATAAGAGCAGAAGACCGACTCGAGTGCCTTTACTGACAGCACGTCATCGCCTGCAGCGACTCTCCTGGGCTCGTGAGCATATCGACTGGTCCCTAGACCAGTGGAAAACCGTGGAGTGTACAGATGAGTCATGATTTCAGTTGTTACGAGCTGATGGTAGAGTTCGAGTGTGGCACAGACCCCACGAAGCCATAGACCCAAACTGTCAGCAAGGCACTGTTCAAGCTGGTGGTGGCTGCATAATGGTGTGGGCTGTTTTTACATGGCATGGACTCGGTCCTCTGGTGCAACTGAACCGATCATTGACTGGAAATGGTTATGTTCAGCTGCTTGCAGATCACTTGCAGCCATTCATGGACTTCACGTAACCACACAGCGATGAGATTTTTATGGATGACAATGCGCCATGTCACGGGGCCAGAACTGTTCGCTATTGGTTTGAAGAACATTCAGGACAATTCCAGCGCATGATCTGGCCACCTAGATCGCCCGATATGAATCCCATCGAGCATTTATGGGACATCATCGAAAGGTCCGTTCGTGCCCAAACTCCTGCACCATCCACACTTTCACAATTATGGACGTCTATACAGACAGCATGGCTCAATATTCCTGCAGAGGACTTCCAACGACTTGTGGACTCCATGACACGTCGAGTTGTTGCACTTCGCCGGGCAAAAGGAGGACCGACACGATATTAACAGTCATCCCATGACTTTTGTCACTTCAGTGTATATTTAAAGTTACAATGTAAATTCACATTTCTAAATTTTTTTAATTCAGTTATAAGAAAGGTTTTCTAGTAAGACATGGACTTTCGTAAAAAATATTTTAACAGCTGCACAGGGGTTGAGGTCATGAGGAGTGTGGACGCGGAAAGTGCGCCTCGTTTGAAGGAGTTCTGAGAAGAGCTCTGAGCATTCCTGTCAGAGTTATTACAAGGTTCTTTCAGAAAAAACAAAGATTTCAAATGTCAAACTCGGGATCGTTAAGTAATAGAATTTATTTTATACTTTAAGAGAGTCTTTCATATAAAACAACCATAAGTGATTTCTTCAAAGAATAAATTTTAATGCCAATTATTCAGAAACTTATTATTAGTTTACTAGGACTTGGAATAAGTAAGACACTTAAGCGTTTTTTCTGCTTTAGTCTCTTTACAAGTACTTGCTTTATTCCAGAATATTCTCTGTTTATTGATTCTTTTTCAGAAAAGAAGAAGAAATGTATCAAATAACCTTAAACAGAAGAATGTATTTCAAAATAATATAGTTTACCTTATTGTTGTCTTTTTACAAACTTTATAGTAGTTTCTATATGGAAAAAACGACAGAAGGCTTTACAATTGATAGTTTAATTTAGTTATATTAGCGACCATTTTAAAACAACATTTGGGTAATTTTTGGAAAGACCTCTTTATTTTGAACTGCAGGCAGACGACGAGTATGAAACCTGAGCTGTCAGCCATTTGACAAAGCTTCCACACCATGCCAGTGGGAGGATGTTTTGCCCTTACCGATTTAGCTTGCGCTAAAACAGGACGGATTTTCAGTGAAATTTTATCTTACCTGAAACCCTCCGGTTATGAAGCCGAGACCTTCCCACCAGGCACTGAGACTATTAGTGCCCTTAAAAATAATTGAAGGATAAAATAAAGAAATGAATAACTTATAAGCTATTTAGAAAAGGAAACTTCTATCTATAATCAATTACTTCCATGTGGAAATAACTATATATGAATAAAATAATAGGTTTATGAAGCACTTAATATAAAAAATATGTTTTTTAATGGAGAAAAAGAACTGATTTTCTTATTTTTCGATTGATTGATTTTTAAAATCTTAAAATTTATTGTTGGCTGCTAATAAGAGATTGTTGAATTAATTGATTTTCTTTCAATGCAATTATTTAATCAAATTACCATACTTTTATGCTAATTGCAAAACAAAATTACTTTCCAGATAGTAACATTGATTTTTTTACAGAAAGATAGATTATTCGGCCTTACCTCGAAATCCCTGGCATTCATAATGCCAAATTAAAAAAATATATCATAAATGTAAATTCTATAAATATCAAGTTTGGAGTCTTTATTTTTCAATTTTATTAAAAGGTTCCACAGTTAAATTGCGATGTTTAATGTTAGATTAAAATTATTTCCGCTTTCCTAAAAAATTTCATTCAAATATATTTCAGCTTCCGGAAAAGTTATTAATAATAACATTTGATTTCCCATCAAATGAAAACAGAAATAAAATTAAGTATAATTTTTCTTTTTTTAAGCTTGTAATATATAAAATAAATACTTACCTATCAAATAAAAAGTAGAAAATAGCTCATGCGGCAATAGTGTTGGCGGAATTTGACAATATGTAGGTTGAATTCCGCCAAGGATCGAACCTACAATGTTTGGGTTTGAAGTCCAGTAACTTATCCATTCGACAAAAGCGTACGCTTGTACCTAGTGGCTATTACTGGCTTATTAAGATGTCACCACCCAGATAACTAAATATGATTTTGATCGGAATACATTTTTGTTTTAATTTTTAAAAAGTAATTAGAACATTTCCTTATAATTTTTATAGAAGTGTTTTAAGTAAAAAAACTTATAAAAAAGCAAAAAATTCTTTCTAAAATATTTCACATCCTAAAATAACATTTCATATTCGAATTCATGAAGTAAAATACAGAGTGCTTATAATAAAATTTTCACTCCGAAATGTTAATGAAATTAAATTTACAGTACCAAATGCTATCAAACTTGATAATAGTTTAAAGGATGTCAAAAGAATTTCTTTTCCTGAAAAAGAAAAGAAAGAAAAAGAAGAAGAAGGAAGTTCAAATACTTACCAGCATGTAGGAAATGAGGTTATAAGTAATATTTTTAAATCAAAATGGAGCATGAATACACCCACATAGGGTTTAAAATGTGTTTAATCGTTTCAGAAACGTGTTATAAAGCATGTTCCATGTGCCACGTAGCTATTTCTGAAAGCGAATAAAATCACATTAATACATTCTCAAAAGTAGCTCTTAACATATCAGAAGGAATGGTACATACATGTCGGTGTATCGTATCTTTCAATTCTTCCAAATTGTTTAGATTATCACCAAAAACAGTGCTTTTAAGACATATTGCACATGCTTTGTAACACGATTCAGAAAAGATTGAACACTAGTGTCTTCATGTCCTATTTTGCTTAGCAATATTGCATACAGCGCCATTTCCCCTATGGTAGTGAGTTTCGAAAGTTTTTTTTTATGGTAAAGAAATTCCAATAACCTCCTTTAAACTATTACCAAATTTGATAACAATTGGTCCAGTAATTTTCCTTTTATGAACATTTCAAAGTGGAACTTTAATTATAAAAGCTCTGTATTTTAAAAATGATGTAACAATTTTTTTCAATCCAAGTAACTGATTTCTGTTTTTTATTAAATTTGTAATATCTAAGTACGAATTGAGAGGAGAAAAAAATAAATTACTTCTTGTTTCGAGACTAAACTCTTTTTGATTTTTATCATAAAATGAAAAAAGCAAATTTTGAAGAGTATTTTCTTGTGATCTAGTTGCTCTTTCACTGAAAATGTTTTTACTGTAAAAAAAAAGAAAACGACATGATCATTTGAATAAATATAATGAATCTCAATAAAAAAAATATTACATATTAAGTAAAGAGGGAGTTTAAAAAATTCTATTATTTATCTTACTTCTCGAAAATTGTAATTCCTTAGTTATTATGGAAATTACTATGGCTATTACGGAAAGGAAAATGATTAGTTTGGTTTGTTATCGGATAACTCAAAAATGCATAGAAGGAGAAATGAATAGTTTGAGTACTTTAAATGTTTATGCTTTCCAAAAGAAAAAAAAATACAGCAATGAACTCCTAGATAAACATCATGGCTTGATTACAGTAAAAAAATTCTTGATTAATAATATCCCTTTTAGGAAGCGATAAAATATTATGATGAAATTCAATGTCACAAATTATAAATTCTTTTTATGAGTATGAATGTGTTTGTTATTATGGCTTTTCGTTTGAAAACTTAAGTTTTAATATATCTCTTAATTTAAAAAAAAAATGATTTTTACTCAGTTTTTTGTAGTACAATTCAGAGCACTTATTTTCTTTGCCTATTAATTAGTATATATTTAACATAAAGAAAAAGTTTCAATTTCGTTTTATGCATCTTCGATAAAAAATTTCAGCATTAGAAAACATGACTTGACTTTTAACATTTTTATCCGTAATTTTTTGACAACGTAAATAAATTTAAAATAAAATTTCCAATAGCAAAGAAATTGAAATCATTTGACTGCTAAAGGAAAATGGGTATCTAACTTTTTTTAATTTGAAAACACTATCATTAAATTTACAAGAATACAAAAGTAAATAAGCGAAATAAAAAAAAGTATATTTAACCCTTAATGACCTAGAGTTTCAATTTTGATACCAATCTTTTAAACCGAATGTTCACATTACTATTAGTTTTTTATAGGTTCGCTGTACGAATTTTACTGTTATATAATATTCTTTCCAACGAAATTAAAAAAAAATCAAATGTCATTATTGTTTTATTTTATCTATGACATATTACTTGCGCGGCAAAGTGAACAAGTAAACACATTTTACTAAAAGTTTTGTTGAATACAAATTTGATATATTTTCTTTGTCTGAAGAATATAAATACTTTTGAGGTAAGTGAATATATTATTTTCGCTATGATATAATTATTTTTTGCGAGTGCATGTTTTACTTGAAGAAACTAGTGCTATTTTTGTGAGTATCAATTTTGATACTTCAGGCATTCCGCCCTACATAAAACCTACCTACTAATTCTTTGGCTATTTTTCCTTTCATCTAGACCCTCAAGCAAACACAGTAATATTAAAAATAAATCACTTTCGTAAATCGGGCTACTAAGGGTTAAAAAAAATGAGAAAATTTCGTTAGATTATGAATGTTATTGTTTTAATAATGATGTTCCTGATTAGTTTTTAATATTATTTTAATTCTTAAACTGAATGGCAAACACTAATTGTTCGTTTAAATTTAGAAACATTTTTTAATAAAAAATATTTGAAATGCAACTAATATTGTTATTTTCATTTATTTTTAGGGCTAAAAACAAATAAAATGAAATTTGATTGTGAAAAATATGTTTATTTTGTTATAAAAAATTTAAAAAAATATTTTTATACATTTAGTATTTTGAAAGTTAAAGGTTAATGATCAAATTAGATTTTACACAAATGAAATGATGACTATTTTTAAATGCATTTGAAAGACAAAAGAAAATGATAAAATGCGATTTTTCACAAATGAAATTATGACGTTTTTAATACATTCATTACCATGGCGCAAGGATTATGACTTGGACTTTCATCAAGTTAGATTATAACTTTCCTACTTTATTTTCATTATAGTAGAAAGCAGTTCATCTACTTAAACTTTAAATGAACATCATTGTTAAGTGTCAAATAATTATATATTTAAAATAGTTTAGTTTAGTTATATTAACGTCCCGTTTAAAGCAACACGAAGGCTATTTTGGGACTGACCTCATCCTTTTGAACCACGGTCAGATGACGGGGACGACACCTGCAGTGGCACCCCTCTCTCCACACCACCCCACACCAGCGGGAGGACGTTTGGCCTCACAGATTTCACGTTTAAGAGACCCCCTCACACGACGGATCTTCAGTGCAATCGAGTCTCGAACCTGAAATCCTCCGGTTCCGAAGCCGAGACCTTACCACCAGGCCACCGTGGCCCATATACTTAAAATAATAAAAACAAAATCTTTTGTAAAAATGCTATAACTAAGTGATCTTTTAGTTGTATTAAAGAAAAATTTTATTAAATCCTTCCAATTAAATGTAGCTTTAGTAATATTATCTGCATTATTTTCTGCTTCTTACAAAATATAGATGTAACAATACTTTTAAGAATTTAAAGACAATTGGTCCAATAAAAACTGCTTCTTTGAAACAAGTTTATCATTCCAAGAATTTGAAAAGAAAAAAAATACTTCAAGTGGTGGAAATCTATTTTTTCTATGAATTAATTATTTTTATTTGTAATGAGAGTTACTTTTAGCTTTTTAATCAAAGTAATTATTTTAATCAGAGTCAATTATCTTGTGAAATGAAGTGAAACATTTGTTTGATTTTAAAATATTTCTTTCAGAAAATAAATAAAACTGAAAGTAAGAATTAAATAACGTCTGATCATTTTCTATCCTTTCTGCAGCAAACGTAATTAAAAGCATTTTCGACGCTCATGGTATCCTTTAACTTTCCAAATTTATATTTTTAATAAAAAAATAATTAGCATCTTAATTTGATTTTGTGTATAATATCAATAAGCTAAAAGAAATAGCAAGAGGTTTTGTCATAAAGTAATAAATATAAAAAGAGAGATAAATTAAATTGATTAGTTACATTTTGATTGCGATTTTTATATTATAATTTCACAGTGCTAAAAATATATAAATATTAATTGAAAAATTCTAGTAAGAACTACATCAAACATATGTAAACTTTGGATATATCAAAAAAGTATATGTAAACTCTGAAATAAGACAGGTTCAAATCCATGTAAACAAATGTAAAGCTTTATTGGATATTGTTAATAGCCATTTAAAACATTACTTAATATTAGGTGGTTTATTATATCATCAAGATTTACAATTTTTGAATGAAATGCTTTTGGATTTCTGTTATTTTTTATAAATCTTTGTTGAATGAGGTTTTATATCTTTTCAATATATTTCGTATATGTATAAGAACTGCATATATTTTACTATGCATAACCTATAAATGGTAGTATCTTCTTCCTTTTCTACTCTGATTCAAGCGATTCCTTTTCCGATAGAAGTTGATTATGTTCGTATACTTCCTGCACGAAATATTTCCTTCCTGTAATTGCATCAGAGTTTTCCCCTATAAAAAGTTTTATCAACAATCCTCAAATATGATTGATACGTTTCGATACTCTGTTCCTTTCTCTGAAACCATCCTATATTTGCAAACAAAGATTTGTTATTATGCAACTCAATGAATTTATATTCTAATATTTTATTGAACTTGCTACTGTTATCTACTTTATTTATATATATACTACTAATACTTTATTTATATATATACTACTAATACTTTATTTTTATATATACTACTAATACTTTATTTATATATATACTTCTAATACTTTATTTATATATATACTTCTAATACTTCATTTATATATATACTATTAATACTTTATTTATATATATACTACTAATACTTTATTTATATATATACTACTAATACTTCATTTATATATATACTACTAACACTTTATTTATATATATACTTCTAATACTTCATTTATATATTAGGTTGGTGCGTATGAAATGTCGGATTCTTAAGTGAT
>JAPMOQ010003811.1:366229-379425 GCA_026543055.1 Argiope trifasciata
AAACCTATTTTGCTGAAATGAGTCTCTGGCAATGGACAATACGACTAAGAATGAGGTTATGCCAAAGACAAAAGTATAACGAAAACAAGGAGACAAACGTCCGCATGTAAAGAGAATCCGACATTTCATACGCACCAACCTAATATATACTACTAATACTTTATTTATATATATACAACTAATACTTCATTTATATATATACTACTAATACTTTATTTATATATATACTACTAATACTTTATTTATATATATACTTCTAATTATTTATATATATACTTCTAATACTTCTTTTATATATATACTACTAATACTTTATTTATATATATACTACTAATACTTTATTTATATATATACTTCTAATACTTTATTTATATATATACTACTAATACTTTATTTATATATATACTTCTAATACTTTATTTATATATATACTACTGATACTTTTTTTATATATACTACTAATACTTTATTTTTATATATACTACTAATACTTTATTTATATATATACTACTAATACTTTATTTATATTCTACTACCTTGTCGTTAGTAGTTTCTAACACAAAATTGATTTTGCTGATTTCAGTTAAATCACCTTCATAACTTAATATTTATAATTGTCAAAAAAAATTAATTCATCTTATTTTAACAATTTTAAACCTGTTCTTCTTCCACAAAGAGTGAGGTATTGAAATTAAATGGTGGAGATATTACCTTATAAGTAAAAAGTATACAGAAAATGGTGCATGACCAATGGTGTATAATGTACCATTACTAGCATGGTACAGGCTGCAACTCCTAATTATGCATTCTTAATGGTATATGCTGTAACTAATTATTAGGCATTACAGCATCGATTTTTAGGTTTTAATTTGAAAGTTTTGGAATTGAAAAAAAATTGGCAAAAATTATCTCAATCATATGTAACCATTGTTTATGCAAACAAATATATAAACCTTGAATATTTTGTAATTTTAAATTAATTAATTTTTTCTTAATTTTATACAATTTAAATATCCACTTGCGATTTAAGATTTTTATTTTAATGTTGCTTCTATTAAAAGTAAAAGCAAAAAAAAAGCATTTATCGGACCATTTGTATGTTGTCTTGGAAGAATGTAAAACAAATCCAGCAAAACAGATATATTAGGTTCTTTTATTTACTTAAATATCTTTATAAGCTCTCTTTCTCCTAATAAAAACTGCGTTTCATTCCGGGTACTTTTGTAACTATTCAAGGAGAATTAAAAACTTATTTCTCCGGAAAGGAAATTATACATTTTACTTAGTGCATTTTTAAACTAGTATATTTGCAGTAATGCAGTGAATTCATATGACATCAAAGTAAAATGATACCTACCATTTTACATGTATTCAGAAATTTTACCCTCATTTCAATTGAACAGACTGTCATCAATATAATTTATCAAGGAAATATTTTGGTAATCTTTTACAGTACAGTTAATGTGTGAATTCTAAAGAAAAAAAAAATTGGAAATTAAAATTAATAAGGTAGAATATTAAACATACATTGAATCCTTAATCCTATTAAAATATTAAGAATTAAACTCTTAATACACAAATAAACCTTTTTAGTTATTATAAGGTTATTTTAAACAACATATATTATGTTAGAGTTCAATAAAGCCAATGATGAATAAAAAAAATAATTACAATATTTTTAAAATAAAAAAATTTTGAAGAGTATTGATATGTAATAATTAAGAATTTTAGACATAGATTAATTTAGAAATAATAATGAATTCATAAAACCTTAAAAGCATTATAATCGGGGAATTCAAAAATTAAAATTTGTTATTTCGATTAATTTTATACATTTTAGTAGTTTCTGAGAATTTATTAAAACGAACTTGACAGATTCACTTAATTTCTAGAAAAATAACCTTTGAGACAAGGAGACTGATTTTGATTGCAATGAATTCTAATTAAAAGAGAAAAATTTAATTACACATTTCAATCCTGGATAAAATGCTCTTAACTTTTTCATTATAAAATTTTCTTTTACTCGGGAAAACAGCGTATGTGTTGCGATTTTTTAGAAATTATCCATAAAAAACATTCCAAGCAATTCTTTGAATTTTAATGCCTGTTCCGACGATTTTTGAAAAAAAAAAGACAATTTACAGGGAATAATTTTTAAAGACATTAATTATTTTCTAGAATCAATTAGAATTTACAGAATAAAACTTTCAACTGTGAAACCGTGCAAAAACTTCGATTGCTCGAACAAAAGTACTTTGCTTTCAGGAAATGAATATTCCGAAAGGGAAAATCATAAGATTTGCTGTTTATCCAAGTAATTAAGAACCTTTTCATTAGCCAAAAAAAAAAATTCTATTTATTGGACTCGTTGCTTTATTTAAAAGCTAATTAGCTAAGTACTCTTTTTCATGTCAATAAAATTAACGATCTATCTGCAGTTAGGTTTATTTATTGCAATAAAATGAACCAGAAAGTTTCAGCACTTTTTTTATGAAATAAAGCTTATTGTACAACATTTAGATTAATATTGAAAGCAATAGGACAAATATTAATTTTTTAAATTGCTAAATTGTTGCATATTCAGATGGCTCTCATCTTGTTTTAGAAAATATAATTTTCTTTACTTTTTTAGCTTTTCCATGGCTGAATTAGACCTAATTTATCCATTAAATATCAACTCGAACACAATGAAAAATAAAATTTATTGTGAATTTGCATGTGTATGAGTCATATAGCATTGCTTCCTTTCCTTACAATGTTACACATATAGTTGATTTCCTTTTAGTAATGGAAAAAACTTTTAAACAAAATCTTCCTTTCGGTTTATTTTATTTTTATCTTCTTCATGACTGAATTAGGCTTAATATATCCATTAAATATAAGTTCTATAGAAATGAAAATCAAAGTCTTTGTGAATGTACATGTGTATAAATAATGCATCACTTCCTAGAACATTGGATAGATTTTTACTAATTTTAAGATTAAAATATTTAAATTACAGCTTTATAGGATGCTTTCTTTGCTACAAATATGCGTTAAAATGTAAACACCTTCAAATGTATCATGTGGAAAATTTGATTACATTTTCACAATGAACAAGAAAATTAAACAAGCTTATCTCTGTAAAAAAGTTAACTAATATGCATTTAAGGCTATGTACTGTTAACAAGCTTATTAAGTCAATACATTAACACCATGTTATAAAATGTTTAATTAACTAATGATAAAAAATGATCATAAAAGTAATATCATAAAAAAGACAATCATCATAAAGATCATGAAAGATCCTGCCGTTCCCTTTTATATTTTCATGCTTTAAGAAGTTCGATATGAGTAATTTCGAAATTGTTGACTTAATGTTCAGATAACCAGTGCATTCTCTTATCGACTGAGAAATAATACGTTCAATGCATTTCATAAAGGACACTTTCTTACAAGACTTTATGTTATGATTCTTCTTTATTCAGATAGGGATCTCTATTTTTCAATGATACGTAATTTTTGAATAAAAGATACATATGTTGAGAAACAATTCTTCAACTTTCTTTTGAGATTTATAGTAAAAATATTGACGAGTTTTTAGCTTCTATATAAAATGCAACATTTATTTATTTATTTTATTTCATCTTTTTCCTCTTTTGCCCTCTAAACTTCAATAATATTAGTAAATTCCATAGAGAACGTAAAAATATTTTTGAATTTCAAAAATCTTGGAAATATTTTTGAAATACCTTGCGGCGAGAGTTGAAATAATAATTCTAAACTTTGGTATCTCGACACTTTTCTTTGCTATTGTTAGGTTAAATATATGTTGTCTGGAAAAATATTCTTCAGAAACAGAAGGATTCGTTTTATTTGTTAACTTAGTTTAAGAATAAACACAATTATTATTCAGAACTAATTTCTTATATTTATTGATTTAAATAAACGTAACTATATTTGATATCTTTGTGAATCATCAAAGCTTTAATGATTATTCTGAGTTCCATATATATGTATATATTTTAAGGAAAATTTTAAGTCAAAAAAATTAAATAATTATTTATCTGATAAGAAAAAGAAAATTAGATATAATTGGATTTCTGACTTTACGAATATAAATCTAATTACCTAAAAGTCCTTATATGAGTGCGATTCATATTTGAAAAAATTGAAAGTTATGATTTATTAAGTATCGCAGAGGAAAAAAATGTAGTCTGTTTTAACGTTAAGAAGTAAATATTTTCCGTTCAATAGCCTAGTTAATTATCGTATTATTTTTTACTATTAAAATATTTAATACTGATTTTTATTAAAACTATTGAAAACTATCTGGTAAATAAAAAATTGGGATATTTTGTAAATATTAACTTTATCACGTACTAGAATTCTAGATTTCAAGAAACATTATTGTTGCTTTGAAATGGGACATTAATATAACTAAACTAGTTTAGTTTTAGTTTTAGGCTATTTTGCGACGGACCTCGTCATTTTGAACCACTGTCAGATGATGAGGATGACACCTGAACTGGCACCCCCCTCTCCTCACCACGCCACACCAGTGGGAGGACGTTTGGCCTGACAGATTTAACGTGCAAGAGACCCTCTCACACGACGGTTCTTCGGTGGCATCAGTCTCGAGCCTGGAACCCTCCGGTCCCGAAGCCGAGGCCTTACCACCAGGCCACCGCGGCCATAAAAACTCGGCAAATCATCTTAAATTGGCTATACAGCAGATTACCCAAACAATCTGATATTCCTTCACAGCTCTCTTTTAAAGATCTTTAACGTACACGCACGATTCGAATTCACCTCTAATTTAACGAACACGTACGAATCGAATTCACCAACTAACTTATCTTAATTAAACAAGATTAATTCTATTTTTCATTAATTTACGATCAAATCAAATTTTTTCAAAAGTGTGTCAAAAATTTAAATTCAAAGTTAACATCAAAAAATTTAAATTCAAAGTTTCTGTCAAAAATTTATCAAATTTTTTTACACGTACGATTCGAATTCACCAACTTTGATTATAACTCATAAAATTTTGCCTAAAAAGATAATTAATTCGAACTTATATAATTAAAGATAATTAATTAAATTATCCGAAGTAAATTAAATAATTAATTAAATAATTAATTCGGATAATTAAAAAAGAATAAATAATTAAATAATTAAGTAATAATATAATTATTAAATAATTAAGTAATTAAATAATAAAAGAATAAATAATTAAATAATTAATTCGGATAATTAATTAAATTATCCGAATTAATTACGAAAGATAATTAATTCGAACTTATTCAAAATAAATAAATAAGATTTTCATAGAATTTTGCTCAAAAAATTTAAATTCAAAGTTTGTGTCAAAAATTTATCAAATTTTTTTACACGTACGATTCGAATTCACCAACTTTGAATAGTTTAATTATTATCTGCTAATTTAACGAACACGTACGATTCGAATTCACCAACTTTGAATAGTAAACGCTGTCAATAACAAATAACTTGCTTTTGAAAGGTCGGGTTCGAATCCTGTTTATGGATTGTTTCTTGAAATGATGGGTTGGAAGTGGAAAAACAACACAAGGACTGAATCAAAAGATTCAGATTCAAATATCTTCTGCATGGATCTGACAAATGTCTAACAATTTAAAATTTTCAATATTTCATTTCATGCATAAGAAGTTGAAAATAAGAACAACATATTGGAATAAAAGTTTTCTTATTTTAATTACTTTCAAAAATCAATTTACTTATTTAAAAAGGAACTTGTGAAATAGAGTAAGAAATAAAATCCTGTGTAAGAAAGTGTAAATCATTAATTGATTTATTAGGATGAAGTTTCTGTTAGGGAATTAATTCTTAAAAAAAAGAGAATTTCTTATCATTTGCTTTACTTAAATGTGTTCATGAATTAAAATAATTAAGAGTACTTTCGTTGATCAGTGATTTCCTTCTCTGATTTTGTTACTCTGAGTTCGCTTTAATTAGCTAATGTATACGAATTACTTAAATATATTCATTATGGAGGCTTCTAACAAGACAACAGAAATATGAAGTGTCTGATAACTTGTTTAATGTACCATGAATAATTTTATGCTTTTGAATAAGTTCGAATTAATTATCTTTTCTTTGAATTTCATAGATACAAAATCAGTTTCCATCGTTTACATTATTTATCTTGGAAATTCATTAAAGCTTTTTACAAAATTCGATTTAACTTCACTTGTGATGTTTGATGGATGATGACAGATGTTTGAATGAATGTTTGTTCGTCAATCACAACAGAACGGTTGAACAGAATTGGATGAAATTTAGTACAAAGATAGATTATAGTTTGGAATAGAGCATAGGCTACTTTTTTTCCGGTCAATTGAGTTTTTCATCTTTTGCTAATTAAAAACCTCGCTTTCAAGCCAAAACTTTGCTGCCAAATCCTGCCAAGGATAGGTAAGGCTCCAGTTTTTTTCCCAGCAGTAATGAGGTTAGGCTTAGTGTGATTTCAAACGATTATTTTAAATGATTGTGTTTAATGTCTTAGTGTGTGATGGATTTAAAATCCAATGTTGTTAACTCATAGGTCTTTCGGGTTCATTCTGAAATACTTTAAAATTAAAAGAAAACAGAATAAAGGAAATAAAAAATTTAGAATCTGCATTGCGTTACCTCAACTAACGTTGAAATTTCAAGCGTCGTTGCTGACAACTGTGTTTCCATTTAAATTAAAAGTTTAAAAATGATGTGTATAATAATGTTGTAGCTATCTCAATTTCAATTAATAAATAAAATGAATTTGACTTTATTTTAAAGAAATACGGACTTGATTTGCTGTTTTGTTTTATTTCAGGTGCACACTGTAAATAAATTGTTTTTAGATTTGCTGTTCTTTAAAATTGGTTAAGTTTCTTTTTTTATGCTATATATTTTTCGTATATGCTTATAGTTTTAAGTGTATTGTTTTTAAGATAGTTTTAATCTTTTTTATTTGTAATTACCAGCGGGTGACGGAGCTCCGCTCGGAGAAAACAGGTATCGAAACTAACTCGAAGATTTAAATTTTCAATTGTGATTTATCAAAACAATACATGCCATAAGAAAATTTGTGAAACCATTGGTGAAAAGATAACCGGTTAAAGTGCACCATTGTAAACTATTCTAAACAAAGTTAGAGTTTGGAAAGGGAACTATTCTATACAAAGGTAAAGTAAAGGTAAAGATTGAAGTGTGTTGAAGTTCAATATTTTTGACAAATTTATTTAGAAAAACCAAACATATATACATACATAAGAAACATATTATAAACCTATAACAGCCTAAACATAAAACTTCATTAGTTCGCCATATTGGCTATAGATGGCAGCACGTTACCGCTTGAAAATTTAAGTAGCCATTATGGCGAACTAATAAAGTTTGAAAATATCCTATCTGTAACTCCGAACTGCTCGACCGTAGCGCTTCAAAACCGGCGCCAATCGATTCCTCGTGGCCAAAAACCCCAGATCCCTAAGTTTACCGGAGTTTATTAATTCTGGGGCGATTTTCGACTTGGCAACCATTCCTCGTATTATAGTATAAGATTTGATAGTTTTTCAAAATTCCCGGAAAATACATACCTAATTTTTCGAAAAGGAGTAATCAAGCTGGGGCTTTGACAGTAACTAGATATAGAGAGTCGAATCCTCAAGCAGAATTTAGAAGAATTAAGGAAGCGGAGAGACAGGCTGTATCTAGGTCAGCTAAAACGTCATAAACGGTATTGGAATAACAGAAATGATCAAAACTTCTTGTACACGCACCACAAAACTTCCACGCGTACGAAGTCGCGGGTAAGAGCTAGTATTTTTATAATAAATAAACATATTAATATACAGGATTATCAAGAAATAACAGGATGTGTTCGGAGACCTGGAACTTGTTATTCGCTGAGATGCAGAAGTTTGGCCGCCATACACGTTAAAGTATGCAGTCTCTATTTATCAAGAAAAATAATTAGATTCAAGGATACGTCGATAGGGAAAATGCATACTGCATTCGAAAACTTCATTATGTATTATGCATATACGGGTACATTGTGACTAGATATCGAAGATAAAAGGAAGGATTACGGAAATTCATTCTTCAAGAATTCGCCGTTGTCACTACGTGAAAGGGCCTTATTAGTCAAACTGCTTTATTATAGGGAGGAAAATGCCAGTGCTACTCTTCGTGAACACTGGCTGATAAAACAATTACGCAAAAGATTGATGATCATAAATAACTTAAGAAAAATGGTTGGAAGATTTTAAAAATGTAGTTGAAGCTTTATAAGTCAGATAACCTCCACATAATTGAGTGACATTTTTTTGTCTTGTGGTCATGTTGTCTCCTTCCGAATCCTAAGGTTGCCAGTTCGAGTCTCATTATAGCCAATTGATGACCTAGGACAATGAAAATAAAAATAAGTACACAACTTTCGTGCAGTTATTGTGGCGCCTTCTACCCGAATAATAAATAGATAAATAAAACGGTAAATAATCAGCCAATAAATAATAAAAAATGGCGATAAATAATGAGTAAGAAAAATGGGTAAGACGCATTAAAAGTGCAACAGTCAATAAGATCATCACTAAACAGCAACAAAATATCGTTCGTATCACCTCTCACTGGAGGGAGAATATTGTAGTGGAAGCTTTATAAGGCAGATACTATCCGCAAGAGTGTTTGATCACCTTTAGCCTTGTGGTCATGTTATCTGGCTACGAATCATAAGATAGCGAGTTCGGGTCTAGCTATCCCCAATAGCTACAAAACACAACAGCAATTCTTGGTGTGCAACTATGCCGAGGACGTGAAGGCACAAAGCAGACATGTTGAAGAAGTTGCTACTAGCGTTATGCATTAAACGAGAGCTAATAAATCCACCTTTAATACCTAAGAATAAGAACTTGTTCAACATCATGGCAAGCAGATATCCCGTACTAGATGATGCGGAATATATTGTGTAAGATCTTAAACCTTTATCTGTATAAGATAAGCCCATTAACTCCGAACAGTGATCACACAGGAATTCACTCTAACAAGATTAAGGTGTTAAAAATGCTGATTATGGACTACATTGACTAATTTTTTGGTTATTTTTTGTAGTTAAGGCTTTCCTCTTTCCAAAACTGTTTATATTTTCTACGAAAAAGGAAGGCCGGCTGATAAAACAATTATCTTTTACCTATCATCGAGTGTCTCACATATTTTTTCCTGTTAAAATTTGTTTTTGATTTCAGTTGTCTCAAAACTTTACTTTTCATAACAATTACCCTAAGTTAACATTAAATCTTAAAAACTAAAAGAGGTATATACATCAAAATTTCAGAGTGTGTTTTAAATAATGAAATGAACCAAATGTTTTATTGTTGTTTAAATACTCTTTCATTTATAGGCGTTTTTAGAAAAATTAAGTTGTGAATTTATGGTGAAAATGCATATATACATATATTTTTATAAAAAACTTTTTATATCAAGATTTGTATTAGATTTTATTTCATTTCATTCGTTATAATATTCTAGAACTTGTGTACATAGAAAGATAGGGATGCTGCTTTCTAATTTTGTGTAGAGAGTAAACATTTAAGTTAAATTTCATTAAAATTTATTACAAATACTTCTATTTCTGAAAATATATTACATTTTCAAAAACTTTTGTTGTATTTGTAATATTTTGTATTATAATGGACAATACATCTAAAAACCATAATTTTAAATAGTTTTTTTTTAAATCCAATTTTAAAAAAATTACTTTGAATATACTCAGACACCTTAAAAGTGTTACAAAAGGTCCAAAACAAAATCTTTCATTTCGAAATCCATTGAATTCTCTACTGTTTTCAAATCTAAATATCTGCACAGTATTTTTCAAAAAGCAAAACAAATCAATAAACGACAAGCATAAAAAAGTATACGGATTCAAAAAAAGTTATATAATATGCTGAAACGAAGATTTATTTCGAGGTGTTTCGAAAAGCATGGGTTTCTTTCTTAGTACCCAAGTCATTCGAAATGATTGTTTGTAGAACGTTTCAGGAAATATGTTTAGTTCATTCCAGAATAAATTGCAAAAAACTATCTCCTTATTTTTACGCGTTCGTAAAATATGCCACGGTGTTGGCTTGTTTTTATATCCTCGCCTTGTAAACCACCCCAGTTTCAATTTAAATGTCAACAACTAGGGAATAAAACGTTTTTTATTGTCAGGGAAATCTTTTCGCCAAGACATTTCCAACATACTTTGCATATATATCTCAATTCAAGCTTTGTTTTTTGAAGTTAGAAAAGGGAAGTTTATTTTTACCATTGTATAAGTCAGTTGATTTCTCAATTTATTTGAGGTTGCTTTAATAGTTCTTTTATTGTGTAACTAGCCGCCTTTGGCGACCAGCTGGTTCGCCATGAGTAATTCGTTCTAAAATTTCCAATTAAATCACATATTCATTAGCCTTGAAGTAATTCCGGGCATGTATTGGTCTGAAATAAATATTTTCTTTAAGATGATGGACGGAAAGTTCTAAAAGTACACCTTTTCCTAATAATATTCTTTAATTTTATAAATAAGTCAGTTTGAACCATCGGTTATGCTTCCAAAATATTAAAAAAAAATTCGATGATGTTGCCAAAATATTAAATATGTTTTTTTAAAGAAAGCGAGAAAGGGAAAAAAAGTATTAAATTAATGATACAGGTATTGCAAACAATTACATAAATATTCCATTAAGTCGGGTTTTCAATGCATATCCTGTCAAAATTCAATCAGGTTTACCGTAAATAAAGATGATTTATTGAGTTAATGATATAGATATAGCAAACGATTGTAGAAACCTTTGCTTTGCATTTATTTTTTAAAGAAAATACCACATTTTATATTTATTTTATTTTATCCAGTCACGTGCTGAAAGTTGCATTTCTTTAGATTTATTTTGCGAAGATAATTTTTTTTATTTGAGCTTCCGGCATTCTTTTATTTTATCCCGTCACGTGATAAAAACATGGTTAAAATATTTCTTTAAAAATTCGTTAAAAATAGAAGCTTACGTTATAAATTTAAAACACTGATACCGTTAGAAAGCTAATTTTTTTAATCTTTAAATTGATATAAAAATCATACTTGTGCGATCATATTTTCGGAAGTTATAGCGGAAAAACGTCGAAATTTCGCTTAAATTTTAATTAATTTAAATTCTAATTAAAAATTCGAAAAAAGGGCTCTGAGGGGCACATTCCGGACCTCCAAGGTATACATGTACCAAATTTGGTAGCTGTAGGTCCAACGGTCTGGCCTGTAGAGCGCCAACACACACACACACACACGCACACACACACACACACACACACACACACACATTGAGCTTTATTATAAGTATAGAATAGATATAGATGAATTCTCTTTAGATATCTGCACTGGTGACGTGTTAAGGAAAATTCTATAAATTCGATTTGATTGAAAACTTTATTTATCACTATCTGGTACCCGGCGCGTTGCTGCCTTCAAAAAATAATAAAAATGAATCAATCAATAACTTGGCAATGATTTATCAAAATAGGATGAAGGGCACGACATTATATAAAATGCTAACAAAGAAATATTCATTTTTATGTATTAGATTTGTGTATCTTTCAGAATTGTAAAACTTGGTGTTGTTTCAGAATGGTAAAGAAAGAAACTATTTATTGTATCCTGTGATTCGTTTGATATTCGTTTGTAATAGTCAAATTTAATTTTTTAAAATGTGATTAAAATATTTTCTTTCGAAATTGATATAATTTCTAGAATTCAGCCTAGAAAATATATTTGCACCACAAAATCGTTAATACACTTGAAAAGGTAATTTTTTGAAAACTAAGATGGTGTAAAATGATTTGTAATATAATATTTTTGGAAGTTACTCCGAAAAACGCTACCCTTTAATTAAAATTTAAGAACCCCCAAAACTTTCTCGCATATTCTGTAATAAATGTTTTACTTCTGAAAATGACTCGCATGACATTTGCGTGCCATACCTACAAAATATTAACCTTTCATTTTGATTTAGCATTTTTACAGAATCTGTTGTATCCTCAGAGAGTTATTTAGAAATTTATCCTTGCTAAATATACGTGGTTGAGATTCGATTTTTTAAAAATTTTAGATAATTGTACTATTCTTATAACCATTCTATGATTGTAAACAATAAACTGACCAAGTTTAATCGCAATCAGATGAGTGGTTGAAGAAGGCATAAAAGATATACGGACAAAGATCCATTTTTATTAATATAGATTTATTAATAATTTTGATGTAGCTCTGTCTTTTAATCCTTTTTATTCACATTGAATTTTTACATGTATTTAAAGATGAAATTCCATAACATTTTTATATTATCTTCGTATTGTATGAGAACTTTGAAGATTTGAATAATTATATACTTTTGATTAAGATAATCTGTATTAAGTATTTGTTCTATCTATCGTGTAATTTAATTTAACTTTGATACTCTACAAGTAATTTCACTATGTAAGGAATTAAATAAAAAATTAATTTCAAAAAACCCAAATATTTCTAATATACATTTATAAATATTCATGACACAAAATACTAAAAAGTGAAATATACTTGATACATTTTTTTAAAATGCATAGTTTAGTTATAAAAGTAGGGTTGTAGAAACTGTTTTTACTTAATTTATTATGCATTTCAGTCAATAACACTTTTGACGTATTTTTTTTTAAAAAATAAGATACTTAACTATGTAACATTTTAACTGTAGCTTCTTTTATTAGGTCATAATACATTATTGTTGCATTCAAATTCCTGTATTGTGTTTGTAATAATTATTGACATATTTCTTGAAACATATATAAACAGTACTTTCAGATTTTGATTCATTTATTTATTACTACTATTTTTTGTTTAACTCTAGAAAAACGGAGACTTAGTGTCTACCTATATTGCCCCAAAGCAGTGAAAATGACTGCATTGTGTAAGAATAACTAATGTATGAAGAAATTTGTTTAAAATTAATTTTTAATGTTTCTTATACTATTTATAGTCATATAGCAAGTTATTAGTAAGTATTTACAATAATAAAAATTTACTTTATTTGGAACAAAAATTAATTTATTCATTATAATTTATACATTTATTCAACACTTCGTCAAATGACTGCAGGAATCAATGTGGGACGTACGAGGGACGTGTCCGATAGGAC
>JAPMOQ010003811.1:381799-415781 GCA_026543055.1 Argiope trifasciata
GCTTCAACACAGATAATAGTATAAGCTTATAAGCTTCAACACAGATAATTGTATAAGCTTATAAGCTTCAACACAGATAATAGTATAAGCTTATAAGCTTCAGCACAGAGAATAGTATAATAAAATAGTATAAACTTCAGTCTTTTAAATTAATATTCCATACATTTATATAAAACATCATGACTTTTGTGAGAATAAATTGGGTCAAAAACAAATTTTCCATTTTAATAACGGCATTTAAAGCAACTATATTGCTTGATTGTTCATACAATATATATAGCGATATTTATTTTAAGATTATTTTTTCGCAACATTGATTTTTTTCTTTTTAGGCCTTAATGAGTTTTTCCTTATGTGGAAAATTATTTAAAATTATATTTAACCATCAAAAAGATTACTTAAAATTACTTTAAAAAAAACATAAAACTAATAATTATTATTTTGACCTCGTATTCAACCAGAGCAGGGAAACTGAAATTCAATTTAAGCATTTTATGACAATAATAATAAATTTCAATTCAAATATAAATTAATTCATAAATAAAATTAATCCAAACATAGATATATTAATATTTACTCTTAATAAATGGGATCCTTTTTTTATTTCCCTTATTTATTACTAATAAACTTATGATTAAATTTATCTATTTATTTTTTCAAAGTGTGAAAAAAATATTAAAAGACATTGTTTATGGATACGATCATCAATAAAATGCCTTTTTATTTTTTTGGAAAAATAACAAGGAACATGTTTAGGAAATTCATAAACTAGAGACAAACAATTTTTATTTGGTTGCGAAAATGAGATTATACTCTTTTGCATGGTAAAAAGTCAGTATCCTAAAGTAATAATGATTAGAATCAAATTGTATAGTTTCAAAGATAACTTTTATGAGGTAGCTGAAAACAGAGATTCCTTCTTTTTTTGATGTACCTAAGTAATCCTGAAAACAAAAGAAATATAATGTTTCAAATAATTTTTTTCTTTTGTGAACTATTTATATCAATTCTCTTAAAACCTTAACCCTTTAATAGATCATTTTTCACTGATAACAGATTCTGTTTCAAAAATGTTTTGGTTCTTTGTTTCAATGAATAATCAATGGCCCATTATATGAGTTGAAGGGTCAGATATCCAATGAGTTTGTGCTCATTATCTAATAATTTTTGAATAATCTAATAATTTTTGAATAATCTAATAATTTTTAATTACCTAATAATTTTTGAATTATCTAATAATTTTTAACCTCCATTAAAATCCTACGACTTTGGGTCAATTAGCTTTGAAATATACATTCACTCTGAAGGAATAACAAAAATGTTGTTGTTTGTATTTACTTATGGTACTTTACAAGCCCGCTGACAGAAAGCTGTCAGCGATTGAAGCCTTAATTAGCTCCCTTGTTTTTCAGTGGCACTAACTAGGGTTAAGAGTACAACTCAGCTACTTCATGCTTCACATTCGTTTGCAAAAACCCCTTTTTACAGGGAGGGGGCACATTCATAACACTCATAGATAGAACACAGTATAACAACCATGCCCGAACCAGGACTGGAACCTGAGACTCCCAGATAAAGGGGAAGACATGCTCTCCCAATGCCAAGAGGTCGGCAAAAGAAAGATGCAAAGGGAAAAAATGAAACCTTATACGTTTAATGATACGTTTAATAATTTTAAACTCTTGTATTCATAAATTCTCCATAGGTAATATTATAATCATTACGAGAGCAATAAAAACAGCTAATTTGATATGTTGCAGAAATTGCTTTCAGGTTTCAGACTAAAGGCACTGTTTAGAAATGTACGAAAAATAATTTACAACGATAATTTTTCAGTGCATATTATTTTGAAACTATATAAAATATTAAATAATAAATACTTATAAATAAAAATAATAAATACTATTAAAATATATATAGTATATATATATAAATGGTATATAAATATAGTATGAAAATAATAAATACTATTAAAACTAAAATTTTCTTCATATTCTTTTTATTTATAAAGATTAATATATTTTACAATTAATATATTTTTGTGACTAAATAAACCTATTCATTTTAAGATTTACAGCACTGAAAACGAAGTTTCCCAGTTATTTGATAATATCACACATATATTTGTAAATATTTTTTTATTCTATAAAAGTTTTAAAAATAGATTTTGGTAGTACAGACCCTTTTCTAACTTTTTGTGATTTGGGACCAGATTTTAAGACCTTGAGGACGAATTTTAACTTAAGTTTTTGGCAAAATTTATTTGAAGTTTGCCAAAATGTTCAGGCGTCTACGAACGCCAGTATTCCTTTATTGGCTTTTGAGTTTTGCAGGTTATGAAGTCGAGAAAGTTGATGACTTCGGTATAGACTCCTGGCACTCTTTCAGTTCCACAACCGACACCCCAGGGCACCAAACCAGCAACCACATAACTGTTGTCCGATTTGTAGCACACCAAGGGAGCTCTTGCATATCCTTTACAGACGTCCTGATCAGCTTCACCACCAGCGCACCTTATTTTCTTATGCAGCTGAAAGCGAAGTCCTAATCTGGTTCCTCTTAGCATATCTTGGCATTCTCGCTTGCCGATGACAGGTAAGTCGACCTTCTTCAAGACAGAACTGGCCATTTTCTACAATACAAGCAATACATTTTTTTAATTCAGTTCCTACTTATGATAAAAAATGAAATTTTTAATTTAGTTACTTTTTATTAAATAATCATTAAGAATATTATTAAATATCAAAAAAAACGAAGATTGATTCTCTCAAGAATTGAACTCGTATTCTTCACCTGTACTTGAAAAACATTGAAATTTTCGCATTTTACTGAATAAGCTACGGCCTGTTGATTTCAATTTTCATTGAAAATAGCCAAAACTTTGCTAAATGTTCTTTTTATTATAATAGTTTTATATAATTTTTTAATAATTTTTATTATTGAAATTATAAGTATTATAATGATTTTTTAATATTGAAAATTTAAAGTTATTAAATATTTTATTGTTATCGGGAAGCAATCAATATACAAGTTTCAGAATTCTAGCACATGAAAATGTGATTGAAAAAAAAATGATAAGTGTCTTTACGCACATGAGACAGGTATAATTAAGTGAATGTGTTTGAAGTTGTAAATCTTATTGTTTATTACAATAAGATGCTTAAATTTACTTTGTTTATGGAATAATTATCTTCAAGTTTTAACAAGGTTTTAATTTAGAAGAGATTTAGAGTGTTTTAAATTAGAACTAGTTGGTCTTTATATGTAATGATATTCCATTAAGTGTACACTTTTTCGGCGCAGCATATTCTATATCAGGATCTTGAGCCAGAAATTCAAATTCAAATCCAAATATTCCATTAAGTAACATTAAATGGCGTTGCATGAAGTAGAATATGATAATTCAATTTTACAGAGTGATCAACGAATAAGCCCTGATTTCAAAATTAAATATCTCTACAACAAAGATTGATAGATTTATGTGGTAAACTGTACATTTATTAGCAATACTGTAAAAAGGCCTGTACAAAAGTTCAGAAATTTAGTTCGAAAATCGTTAACAGATGGCGCTCTAATCACAATGATCATAGACGCTTCCAGTGTGACGTCAAAAAGGAAAAATGACTCCTGGTCTGACTCCTTGTGAATTTCTGTGGGGAGCATTGAAAGACACTGTCTATAGAAACAATCCCGCCACTCTAGATGAGCTTCAATCGTTGATTGGTATTGCATGTGGTTCCATTTCCGTTGAGACATTGCAAGACGTGATGTCAAATTTCATTGTTCCAATACGCCACCTCATTGTTTCGAACGGTGAACATTTTAAAAAAATTGCCTTTTGATTGCAAAGACCGCATCATTTTATTGTTTTTTTAAGACTCCTTTATAGATAGAGTTTTCAGCGCCATCTGTTAATGATTTTTGTAGCTAAATTTTCTAACTTTTGTTCACTATTTTTACAATTTCGCTAATAAACGTATAGTTTACCACATAATTCTATCGATTTTTTTTGTAGAGATATTTAATTTTGAAAACAGGGCTTATTCGCTTATCACCCTGTATATACTGAAATCCTTGCATTTTACCGATTGGTCTACTGTCTGTTGATTTCAGCTTTCATTACAAACTGCTAAAACTCTTTTCAAGGTATTAAAAATTAATTATATTTAATATTTATAATTAATATAATATTTATAATATTATAATAAATTAATATTTAGAAAAAAAACTGTATGGACATTGAGTGTCATCCCCTACAAGTTATATAAAATATATATTTGAATTTAAGTGAAAGAATAAAAAGAATTTAATTACCGACTGAAAATTTAAATATAGAGAAATAAACAAGTAGTATAAAATTAACGAAAGTATAAAAATTAATGAAGTAACATTCATATTGACTAATAACTGTCATTTTTTTCAATTCTTAAAAATATTTTTTTGGGGGGAAATATTATTTTATATAAAAATATCTTAAGGTATCAGACTACGTTTAAAACACTGATTATCGACCACAATGGCGATTTCTTTTTAAATTCTTATTATTTCTTGTAGTTCAGCCTTTTATCTTTCCAAAACAGCCTTTATCTTTCCTTTATAAGAAAAGGAAGGCCTGACCTATCATCCAGGGTCTCATATTTTTCAACTAAAATTTGTATTTAACTTCCATTTTTTCAAAATTTCAATTTTCATAAAAATCTTCACCGTTGACATGTTATCCTCAAAACTAATAGAGTTATATACGTAAACATTTCAGAGTGTGTTTTAAATAATACGGGTAAGAAATAAACCAAAAGTTTCATTGTTGGTGAAATACGTTTTCATTTATAGGTGTTTTTAGAAAAATTAAGTTGTAAATGTATGGTAAAAATGCATATATACGTATATTTTTACTCATGACTTCTTTGCATCTCAACATTTTTTTAGCTTTTTTTCCATTTCATTCATTATTATATTCTATAACTTGTGTGCAAAGAAAAATATATCTATTTTGCAATTTTGTGTAGCGTGTAAACCATTTTTCTCAATTTCACTAAAATGTACTACAATTTTTCCCTTCCTCAAAGTATATTACATTTTCAAATAATTGTTTTTGTATTTATACTGTTTATTATTGACAATGCATCTAAAAAACAAAAATAGTTTCTAAAAATTAAAATTTTTCAAAACTTTTCCTTCGAATGTAGTCGGATATCTTAAAACGACCTGAAATATTTAACAATGATAAATATCAATCCAACGAGTAATGCTTACTATGTTTATCTACTCCCCATCCTGTTACAACGCACTGCTGTCCTGTGAAGTCGTCGTCTTGTTCTGGCAGACATATCGTATCGATGTAAGACTTGAACTGAACCGTGTCGTTCAACCTTACCACTGCTATATCGTTGCGAAGATTGCTGGGATTGTATTGATTGTGTATGAAGATCTCCTGGACACCGTAGTCTTCGTGAGGCAAGTATTCGTCTTCTGTCTTTGTGTCCCATTCGCCAAGTCGAGCGATCAAGCTGCTTTTACTATCACTGGGAACCGAAATATTCATAGATTCATAGTCAAATAATTTTGTTATAATTATGTATCTCTAAATATACAGGGTGATCCTTGAATAAGCCCTAATTTCAAATTTAATTATTTCTACCGAAAAGATCGATATAATTATGCGGTAAACTGTACTTTTATTATCAAAACTGTAAAACTAGAGTACACAAGTTAGAAAATTTAGTTACAAAAATAGTTAACAGATGGTGCTCTGAACCTAAAACTCTTTCTCAAAAAGGAGTCTTAAAGAATGATGTGCTCTTTGCAATCAAAATACAATTTTTTCAAAATGTTCACCGTTCAAAACAATGCGGTGACGTACATCGAACAATGAAATTTGACATCACGTCTTGCAATGTCTCAATGGAAATGGAATCCAATCAACGATTCAAGCTCAACTAGAGTGGCGGGGTAGTTTCTATAGCCAGTGTATTTCAATGCTCCCAACAGATAGAGATCACAAGGAGTCAGATAGGGACTCTTTTTCTGTTTTTGACGTCACACTGAGAGCGTCTATGGGCATTGTGATTAAATCTCCATCTGTTAACGATTTTCGTAACTAAACTTTCTAAACTCTTGTACAGCATTTTTACATTTTTGCTAATAAACGTTCAGCTTACCGCATAATTCTATTGTTATTTGTTGTAGAGATATTTAATTTTGAAATCAGGGCTTATTTGCTGATCACCCGGTAGAAATAACATGAGTGACAGAGAAATCGAGCTTATTATAAATTATCAAATAGCAACAGCTAATTATAAGCAAAATATCATAGGAATTTTAGATTGATTCATTCACTGAACGTTTTTTCAACTGTACCTAATAAAAAATTTGTTTAGCTAATTAAGAGAGCTGCAAAATATTATTAGGAGTATTCTGGAGATAGTTGCCATGCTACCAAAGAAGACATTCAGTCAGAGGAAATACAAAACATCATGGGAATTTTAGACTGCTTCATTCACTGAACGTCTCTTCAGCTGTACCTAATGAAAAAGTTCGTTCAGCTAATTAAGGAAGCTGCAAAATATTATTAATTGAATACTGGAGACAGTTACCATGCCACCAAAGAAGACATTCAGTCAGAGGAAATACAAAACATCATGAGAATTTTAGACTGCTTCATTCACTGAACGTCTCTTCAGCTGTACCTAATGAAAAAGTTCGTTCTGCTAATTAAGGAAGCTGCAAAATATTATTAATTGAATTCTGGAGATAGTTACGATGCCACCAAAGAGGACATTCAGTCAGAGGAAATTCAAAAACCCCATAGGAAATTTAGATTGCTTTATTCACTGAACGATTTTTCAGCTGTACTGAATCAAACGTTTCGCTTAGCTAATTAAGGGAGCTACAAAATATTATTAACCTTTCATCAGGCACGCGTATGTGAGAGATACACTAGAGATGAATTTCGTATTATAACTTTCGATCTGGTGGCATTGGGAACGACTGTCCTTGCCTGTTTGGCACCCTCCATTTGACCTTCTTACAGTTGTCATCGTAAGTTTTGTGATGTTAATAGGTCCCTGCGGATCAGATATTTGTATTTCAGAGATACGCGTGACTGTTCAAGTAAGTTTTTGTCACATCTGATTTTACATGATTTTACAAATAAATCCGTATTGTTTTAGACTGGTGACAGGTGGCAAATGCACTTACGAAGGAAAATGTTGAAAAAAAAACCCACATCTCTAAAAAGTGAGCTAAAATTAAAAGTTTTAAAGAGAAAAGCCAAACTAGGTATTGAAGTAGAAGATGCGACGTTAGAGAAAAATCCCTGCCAAAAGGAAAAGATGACTAGAATTACGAGGTTCATTTGTGAGATTTGACAGAAATTTATATATTTAGAGCACACTAAACAATTTTCTCAAATTGGAACGCTGAAATGAAATAACAATGAAACTATATTCTTTCTTTTCATATCTAACTTTCAATTACTTTTTGCTTTTTATACATAAATTCTGTATTTTTGCACTTCTATATTTTATATGCAAATTGTTCTGTCACAATATCAACTATTTCATTTATATTAATTTTTAAATCAATTCAGTTAACCTGTGGTCATTTTGTATTGTTATTGCAATCTATGTTTATATTGTTTCTGCTTTTTATAAAATAAAAAAAATTTAAAGTGATTGCAATTATTAAACCTAAGCTATTTACAATAAAATTTTAATAATTACACTTTTGCAAATTTACATTTTACTACAGCGTATGTGGGAAATACGCGCGACCTTTCTTTTTGGTATGACTGCAGCGCCCGCTGGAAGGTTAACACGTTCACTGCCATTACCCTCTCCTGATATCAGGACCATCTATCTAACGAGATGACCCCTTATTTGCTATCTTTTAACTGTAGTAGAGAAGGTGTCATCTAATAACATAGATGGTTTGGTCCTAAAATGAACTCAATCTACGAGTTATCTCGTTGTTGGCAGCCAACGTTTTAACACGTTCACTGCTACTAAACTCGCCTGATATCAGGACCATCCATCTAATGAGATGACCCCTTCTTTGCTATCTTTTAACTGTAGTAGAGAAGGTGTCATCTAATAATATAGATGGTTTGGTCCTAGAAAAGAACGCAATCTACAAATTATCTCGTAGTTGGTAGTCAATGGGTTAAGCAACACTAGGGATATTTTGGGATGTATACCGACATATTTTATAGGGAGATAAATTTGAATACATAGTTTGAATAATATTCTAGATCTATGAAAGTAACATCTGCTTGTTTAAACCATTTATGTTTCAAAAATTACCCTAAAAATATAAAAGAAAGAATATGAAGGAGAAAAAAAAATGAAAAATCATTCCTAAAATGTCTTGTCTTCCAACTCCTCTCTAAAAACACAAAATTCTGCTCAACATTTAACTTTTTCCATCGAATTTATTAAGTTCGTGAAAAATATATTAATCTTATTCTTTGGTTTTTTTGTTAGCTTAGTTATGTTAACGTTCCGTTTTGAAGCAACACTAGGACTATTTTGGGACGGACCTCGTCATTTTGAACCACGATCAAATGGCGAGTTTAGTTATATTAACGTCCTGTAAAAGTTCATAATTCTATTTTATTTTATTAGAATTATTTTATATTTCATTTAACTTATTTTATATTTTATTTAACTTATTTTTTTCTACTTTAAATTATACGTAGATTTAATTTAAAAAAATAAAGATGGTTTAACAAGATGCTTTACATAATCATAATAATATATATTTTTTAGGACATTATTATTTAAATGAAACATTATGTAATCCCGTATTACACGAAGTTGGATTAGTTTTAGTTATATTAACATCCCGTTGTAAAGCAACACTAAGGCTGTTTTGGAATGGACCTCGTTATTTTGAACCATTATCAGATGACGAGGATGATACCTGAGCTGGCACTCCCCTCTCCACATAACACCAGCGGGAAGACATTTGGCCTGACAGATTTAAGGTGCAAGAGACTCCCTTATACGGAGGTTCTTCGTTGGAATCGAGTCTCAAAATTGAAACCCTCCGGTTCCGAAGCTGAGACCTTACCACCAGGCCACCGCGACCGAGAAATGCAATTACAATTTCAAAACCCCAGATATGGGACAACCTGTAACGTTTCAGCAATGCAATTACAATTTCAGAACCCCAGATATGGGACAACCTGTGACGTTTCAGCAATGCAATTACAATTTCAGAACCCCAGATATGGGACAACCTGTAACGTTTCAGCAATACAATTACAATTTCAGAACCCCAGATATGGGACAACCTGTAACGTTTCAGCAATGCAATTACAATTTCAGAAACCCAGATATAATAAAAATTTTCTACTCTGCATTTCATTACTCCAACTGGCGTAGGAAAGGCAAACATGTGAGTTAAGCCAACTAGCATTGAATGTTTAGGCATGATTATTGACAACAGTGTTTCCATTTAAATTAAAAGTTATGTGTCTAATATTGTTGTAACTATCTCAATCTCGTTCCATAAATAAAATGGATTTGACCAGACTTGATTAGATGTTTTCTTTTATTTTGTATATACAATTTAAATAAATTGTTTTTTAGAGTTAGTTGTGTGTTTTTGTTGTTAAATTGTATTTATGTCATATATTTTTCATTCATACTTATACTTTTAAACATATCGTTTTAAGGTTAGGTTTATTTTTTATTTGTACTCGTTTGAAAGTTTTTCGTACAAGTACATCAAATTTTCGAAGCGAATAGAATTGCGGATAATAGTTAGTAATTGATATAATAGATCAACTTTTGCGGTGGGTCTAATGCCACTTGGTCATACCAAGCCCGAATGAGCGGAGCTCTTTCGAATGAAGGCAGAGGTGTGCGCCTTTCGTTGTGAACAAGCACCGTTCAGGTGAAAGTACGACTTTGCTCGAACACACACGACACAACCCTGTTTAGGGGGTGGTAGAACTCATTCATCCATCCGCAAATCAGAATTTGGATCCAAATCAGAGACCGACTCATCCCTGATTCAGTACACCCAGAGGTATCATTACTATGGAAACTTGGAGGACTTTGCAGTCACGACCTATTGAACCTTCCCCAATTGCCATTAGCCAACAGGGCGGTCTTTAGTCGAGATAGGACAGAACTCATTACCTTTCGGTTACGAGACGGACGCTCTACCAACCAGGCTACCGCGGCATCTTTTCTAATTTGTACTTTAATGCTATCATATTGTAGTCCATAAAAATAGAAACACAAACTGCTCACATACTTGCCAAGGGAACTCTCCGAACTCAGCTGTTGAGGTTTCATTTGGAAATGGGGCGAAGGGATTGGTGCCAGCTTGGTTCCTGTTGCCGCACTTGTGGCGAAAGGGAGTCACCCTCGACGTCTCTGGATCGAGACAACAGACATGAAAGGGATTGCACTTTGGAATCCCTGTCAACTTGGGTAAGGAAGAAACGTATTTCTCGTTCTTCAAGGAAGAAAAAAAGTAAAAATACTTACAATCAGGAAATATTATTACGATAAGGATTATGATCAGGAATCATTATCAAGGAAATAATTATAATCAGTAATCGTTATCACGAAAACAATTATAAGTAGCAAATATTATCACGAAAATAATTATAATCAGGAATCTTTATGACGAAAATAGTTATAAGCAGAAAATCATTATAATCAGGAATCATTATCACGAAAACAATTGTAAGCAGGAAGCATTATCACGAAACTAGATATAATCAGGAATCATTATCATGAAAATAATTGTAAGCAGGAAATAATTATAAACAGTAATCATTACCATGAAAACAATTATAAGTAGGAATCATTAACGCGAAAACAATTATAAGTATGAATCATTAACACGAAAATAATTATAAGCAGGAACCATGATCATGGAAATAATTATAATCAGGAATCATTATCATGAAAACAATTATAAGTAGGAATCATTATCATGGAAATAATTATAATCAGTAATAATAATAATTATTATTATATATATTCTGAAAATATTCAGGTCAAAACAATGACGACAAATACGATAAAAATCGCTCTCATTCTAATCATTAAATGAGTTACAGAATGATAATTGAATAAACTTACCCCTGGTGATCCGTGTAAAAGTCCATTAGTATTTCGCGCGTCTATGATATCACTTCCATCAGTGACAATAACTCCGCCACCGCACTGGTAATAAGGGACGCACAGACAGGTTTCAGGAGCATCTTGGGATTGGCCGTAACTGCAGACAGCAACAGTCGCAAGAAACAGCGCACACAAAACTTCCATCTCAGTTTTTGTAAATGGTTAACTAAATTTCTGCAAGAAATTATCTTGATAAAAATCTGGTGGGATCTGATTTTGAGAATGACAAGGAAGTCGGGATAGGTAAAATTTAAGGTGCGGTGCCAAATTTGAATGTTTTGGCGATATATCGTCAAATATGGTAACCCCCTGCGTGACCGGTGGCTATCCTATGTCAACCCTTAACCTTACTTTTACTCTAATGGGCTAAGTAAAATTCGTTGAATTTCATGAAAATTTTGTCTCATTTTGAGTTAAAATGTGTTAATTTCTACGCTTTTTAAGACCATTATCTGTTTTAAAGACTGATTTTTCTTCCTTAATTTTATTAATTAAATTTATTAATTATTTTTTGAACCACATGGGTGTAATAGCGCCATTTTAGAACAATCTAAAATGGAGGACAATTGGCAAATTTTATAAAATTTGGCGATATTTTGGCGTGATTTGGCGAGGGTCCGTACTTTAATTTTACTTTTACCAGGAAGACAAAATGACAATGAAAAGCCCTTTACTTCCTAGTATATTCCCCGTTGGGGTTAGAGCATAATGTAATGCAATAGCGAAAGATACAGTTTTATATTTAGGCAAGAAACTTACCATTTATTTAAAATGATATAATGTTGTCGATTGTATTATGTGATAAAAAATAAAAAAGGAAATCTACCATCGTAAATTTCAAACAATAATGTGAGAATATTTTCAATTTTTCTAGCTGCCAAACAAAGTTTTGGATTTCGAGAAATTTTCAAATGGAGAAATAAAAAAAAAACCATTGTTTTTCTAGCATGCTTAATCTGATATTCTCACTTTTGTTTCAAACTGGTTTAAACTGGTTAATAAATTGATTAAGGTATCCGACTATGTTAAAAATATTGGTTATCGACCATTTTGGCGATTTTTTTATTACTATTTCTTATAGTTCAGACTTTTCTCTTATCCAAAATAGTCTATTTCTTCTAAAAAAAAGAAGTCCCACCATCTTATTCAAGGGAATTTTAAGCAAAACACATTTTTCAGCTATATTTGTCGCCAATTTTCTAAAAACTTTTATTTTCATAAAAAAAAAAATTACCGTTAACATGGCATATGAAAAAAAAATAGAAGCATTTACATAAAAATTTCAGCGTGTGTTTTATATGATATGGGCAATGAAATAAATCAAAAGTTATATTTTTTGTGAAATACTTTTCCGTTTATAGGTGGATTAGAAAAATTAAGTTCTGAATTAATGGAAAAAATATATATATTTTTACCCATAACTTCATTGCATCTCAAACTTTTTCTTAGATTTCGATTCATTTCATTCATCCTTATATTCTATAACTTGTGTACAAAGAAAAATAGGATGGTTGCATTACCATTTTGTGTAAGGTGTTATCCGTTTGGATTACATTTCATTAATTTTTACTATAAATTTTCATAATTCTCAAAATTTATGATACTTCCAAATAATTTTTTTGTATTAATAGTATTTTGTTTTATAATTAAAAATACATCTAAAAACCACAGTTTTAAATAGTATTTTAAAAATCCATTTTTCAAAAATTTTCCTTCGAACGTAGTCGGATACCTTAAAGCAATTTGAAAGAATTCAGAGAATATGCAATTTATAAATCAAGATGCAACTTTAATTGACGATAAATCACCAAATGTGACAACCACCTGCATTATTTTCTAATAACCTTATTTTAATAAGTTGAAATTCTCCTTGAATCAGCAATCTTTATCAATTAAACAAACAATATTTTTACTTGTTTGGTTTATTTTTCAGAAAACGCTTTGTGAGCTAGGCAATAGCATTGCAATTTCCAAAACAAAAAACACATTTGATATATTTGTAAGAACACTTGAAATAAAATTTTGTATAGGCATTTGGATTGATCTTTCGAGAATAGTATGGTGATATCTTAATAAGCCAGATAACATCTACGGGATTGAGCAGTGCTTTTGTCCTGTGGATACGTTACTAGGCTTCAAAGCCAAAGGTCCGGGGTTCTATTCCGAGCACATCTCACGTCCTACAATGGTGACCCGGAACAATAAATCTTCAACCTTTATGCAACTGTCGTGGCGCCATCTACCCGCAACCAAAGTCTTCAGACTCACTTGACGCAACAATTCATGCACGCTCGCCAAACAAAGATGGGTACGGCGCTTTAGACACAACAACTACATACACCAACCTCTCACTCAACAAAAAAATTCATCACCACTCAACAACAACGCATATCGTTCGCCCAACTCACTGGAAGGTGAATCTGAGGTGATATCTTAATAAGGCAGATAAGATCTACTGGACATGCGCATGCTTTTGTCCTGTGGTAATGTTACTAGGCTTCTGATTCAAAGGTCTCGAGCTCTATTCCGAGCACATCTCACCTCCCACAATAGTATACCATTCTTATAATTGTCAAGAATTCTACAGATGATATAGTGATTGAAGATAAAATCTTTAAACAATCATTTTTATGTCCTCAAAAAACGCGTTGCATATCAGTTCATCACAAACCATTTGTTTCACAAGTGAGTTTATAATATAAAAAAAGTTTTCATATCAGTTATTGTGAGAGTATTACAGAAAAAAGGGCACACATTTTTATAAAGAAAAATAGGCATGCAAAAGTGTACTAACTAAACAATAATACCGTATGTGAAGACTCCTCTTCTGTAAACAGATTGCAACAGAGAGTTTAAATACCAACAATTTATTTTGGCATTCTGGATTCAGGTTTTGCAATCGTATCAATGGTTTAATCACAGCAATGAACAAGGGATGTGATGTCAGACAAGAGGATGTTTGTACTGAATCAGGAACTGATTTTCGTCGATTTATCTACATATTCTATCAATTCCTCAGCAAAAGGCTGTTAATGAATGTGGCATATAATTTTTATTCCAGGAGCCAATAGTACTTTAAAAAAGGGTTTGATTCAAAATTTCTAGACGATTTTTCTTTATATATTTATCAATTTTAACTATTTATCTATTATTTACTAGTTATAAAAAGTTATTATAAATATATGAACGCTATTGCTAAAAGCTATCATTAACTATTTATACAAAGCTATTATGAATACATAAATTATGTTATGAAAACTATTTATCAATCTTTAACTATTTATAAAATGTTTTTATGAATTTATAAACGCTATTATAAAAAATAATTATCAAAATTTAGATCAACATATGAATGCTTAGAAGCATTGCTTTGCACATTTGCTTGAAATCAAATAGTGGCAATGCCTTTGATACATAGCTAAAAATTGCTAAAAAAATAAAGAAAACAGTTTTTCATTAATTAAATTCATTTCTTTTTATTGAAAAGTGAAACAAATTAAAAACAAATAGTTAATCTAGTTTACGGAAGATATACAGAATGAAACATTTTTTTAATACATCGTTCTAATAAATTATCGACAATAATTTCATTACCTTTCTTCAAAGAATAAATGATAATTTGAGATCCGTTTATTCATTTACAACATTTTCAGTAAAATTACATTGTCATTACATTTATCATGATTGGCATAAAGTATTGTCCAATCAATTGCAAAAAGAATCCCAAGTGTACGAATTTTACATAAATAATTCTATGAATGCTTTAATTCAGTAATATCAATAGAATAGCAACAGAATATGCTTGAAATATACATTACTATCAAAACCATCTGGATCAATACAAGTTATATTAACTTGCTCTGAGTTGCAAATAAATTATCTGTGCTTAAAATCAACCCAACTCAAAGGAAATAATATTCACAGCAACTATCTTCTTTCAAAAAACATCTTTTATAATCACGCCTAATTCTACGTCATATAGCTTTATTTATATTTCCTGAAATTAAAATATGATTCTAAATTCCCGTCCTACAGTTTAACGGTCTAAGAATGAAAATGCAATAAAAAATAAATTTTGCTCAATAAGAAATAATAAAGCAAAAATATATTTGCTTTAAACATATATTGTGGAAGAAACAACAAAAACTTTTACAGTAATTTTATGTGATTTATTTGTTAAATTAAATTTTTTACTAAGATCAATTGTAAAAAAGATCTCAAATGAACGAATTTTACATAAAGCATTCCATAAATACTCTAATTCAATATTATCAATAGAATATTCTTAAAATATACACTGAAGTGACAAAAGTCATGGGATGACTGTTAATATCGTGTCGGTTCTCCTTTTGCCCGGCGAAGTGCAACAACTCGACGTGTCATGGAGTCCACAAGTCGTTGGAAGTCCTCTGCAGGAATATTGAGCCATGCTGTCTGTATAGAAGTCCATAATTGTGAAAGTGCGGATGGTGCAGGAGTTTGGGCACGAACGGACCTTTCGATGATGTCCCCTAAATGCTCGATGGGATTCATATCGGCCGATCTAGGTGGCCAGATCATGCGCTGGAATTGTCAGGAATGTTCTTCAAACCAATCGCGAACAGTTCTGGCCAGGTGACATGGTGCATTGTCATCCATAAAAATCCCATCGTTGTGTGGGTACGTGAAGTCCATGAATGGCTGCAAGTGATCTGCAAGTAGCTGAACATAACCATTTCCAGTCAATGATCGGTTCAGTTGCACCAGAGGACCGAGTCCATGCCATGTAAAAACAGCCCACACCATTATGCAGCCACCACCAGCTTGAACAGTGCCTTGCTGACAATTTGGGTCCATGGTTTCGTGGGGTGTGCGCCACACTCGAATTCTACCATCAGCTCGTAACAACTGAAATCGTGACTCATCTGACCACGCCACGGTTTTCCACTGGTCTAGGGACCAGTCGATATGCTCACGAGCCAAGGAAAGTCGCTGCAGGCGATGTCGTGCTGTCAGTAAAGGCACTCGAGTCGGTCTTCTGCTGTCATAGCTCAAGGAAGACAAATTTCGCCGCACAGACCTACCGGACACGTCCCTCGTACGTCCCACATTGATTCCTGCAGTTATTTGACGAAGTGTTGCGTGTCTATTAACATTGACCATTCTACACAGACGTCGGCGGTCTCGGTCGTTAAGTGCAGGTGGACGCCCACTGCGCTGTCCATGATGGGATGTGATGCCTGAAATTTCATACTCTCGGCACACTCTTGATACTGTGGATCTCGGAATGTTTAATTCACTAACGATATCCTCAATGAAATGACCCATGCGTCTAGCTCCAACTAACATTCCAAGTTCAAAGTCTGTTAATTCTCGTCGTGCCGCCATAAATCACGAAAAACCTGTTCACATGAATAACTTGAATACAAATGAAAGCTCTGGAAAACGAACTGCGCATTTATACTTTTTCACTGCGATACTACTGCCATCTGTATATTTGCATATTGCTATTCCATGACTTTTGTCACTTCAGTGTATATTACTCTTAAAAACATCTGGATCAATAAGAGTAATATTAATTTGCTCTTTTTAAATAAATTATCTGTCCTTAAAACCAACCCTGCTCTAAGGAAATAATATCCACAACCAATTATCATCTTTCAAAAATTATATTTTACAATCACGCCTATTTCTTCATCATACAGCTTCATTTCTTGAAATTAAAATATGATTCGAAATTCCCGTCCTTCAGTTTTGCGGTTTAAAAAAGAAAATGCATTAAAATTAAACTTTGCTCAATAAGAAATAATAAAGCAAAAGTATATTTGCTTTAAGTTTAAATTGTAGAAGAAACTACAAAACCTTTTACAGTAATTTTTCAGGACCTCAATTGTAATATCCACGGTCAACTATCTTCTTTCAAAAAACATGTTTTATAATCATGTTTATGTCCTGTTTATCTCATCTTTTATAAATCAATCCTGTTTCTTTGTCATATAATTTCATTTACATTTCCTGAAAATAAAATAGGATTCTAAATTTCCATCCTAGAGTTTAGCGGTTTAAAAATGAAAATGCTATAAAAAATGAATTTTGCTAAATAACAAATAATAAAGCAAAAGTATCTTTGCTTTAAGTTTAAATTGTAGAAGAAACTACAAAACCTTTTACAGTAATTTTTCAGGACCTCAATTGTAATATCCACGGTCAACTATCTTGTTTCAAAAAACATGTTTTATACTCATGTTTATGTCCTGTTTATCTCATCTTTTATAAATCAATCCTGTTTCTTTGTCATATAATTTCATTTACATTTCCTGAAAATAAAATAGGATTCTAAATTTCCATCCTAGAGTTTAGCGGTTTAAAAATGAAAATGCTATAAAAAATGAATTTTGCTAAATAACAAATAATAAAGCAAAAGTATCTTTGCTTTAAGTTTAAATTGTAGAAGAAACTACAAAAACTTTTACAGTGGTTTTATATGTGATATATTTGTCTTTTTTCCCGGAGACCAACTGTAAAAAGGACCTCAAATGTTCGAAGTTTGCATTAAACATTCCATAAATACTCTTATTCAATATTAGCAATAGAATATTTTTAATATATATATTACTCTCAAAAGCATCTGAATCAATAAGAGTAATATTAACTTGCTCTTTTTAAATAAATTATCTTTCCTTAAAATCAGCCCTGCTCAAAGGAAATAATATCTACATCCAACTATATTCTTTCAAAAAACATCTTTTATAATCCCGCCTCTTTCTTAGAAAGAAGATAGAAAGAGACAAATATGCTACTTATTGTTTACAAAAAAAATTCGAAAGTATGCAAAATAATGGAAGCATCTCATCCCAGAGCAGTTGACATTTAAATTGAACTTAAGATGTTTTAGTATGGATGAGGAAAAAACTCGATTCCCTCTTAGATGTTAGCCAAGAATTTGTCTACGTAGGAGTATACATGAATACATATCACTTCCTCTACACAATTAAGTTGACTTATCACCTGAAATGTTTGATATTTTCAAGCTCTAAACCCTAGGGAAGTAATCCATTTTTCTTCAAAGAAACTCCTTATAAATTTTCGAGATACGGGGCTTTCTTCCGCTTTAGTTTGCTATATTCACATTGTTTCAGTTTTTTGTCAATAAAAAGGCAGTGCTTTTATATCACTTCTTTCTGATCTTCGTATCTTTTATTTTTCATGTTTGTTGAGAATGAAGTACGAAAATGAAATTATGTTTAAAGAAATTTGGCCTTTCTAATCAGATGGGGTTTTAGTAGTTTCGTATATATTTTCTAATTTCTACAGTTAGTTCACACTCTCCCTATATATATTCATATATCTTGTTCAAATTTTCAATCTTTAATAAAATACTTTTTCTTCCAGCTCAAATATAGTTCATCCATCTCAATTCAAATACATTTTTTAAGCTCGTAGTGGATGACACTCGATGTTAATATATAATTGATATTAATTCATTCATTAAACTTAATTCATTTTTATTATTTTTAATAGAGTTTTAGCAGTTTATAATGAAAATTGAAATCAACAGGCAGTAACTCAATTGGTGAAATGAGAGTATTTCAGTATTTTTCACGTAAAGGTGAAAAAACGAGTTCAGTTCTTGCATTGCACTTCTTTTATTTCTAATCAGCTATATTTTTAGTAGTTTCGTATATATAAATCACTACTATTAATCCACACTCTTCCTATATATATTTATATATCTTGTTCAAATTTTCAATCGTTAATAAAATACTTTTATTCACACATTCCAGTTCAAATACATTTTTTTAAACTTGTAGTGAATGCTATTCGATGTTAATATATTTTTTAAATATTAATTCATTCATTAAATTTAACTTATTTTTAAAACTTTAAATAGAGTTTCAGCAGTTTGTAATGAGAATTCAAATCAACTGGATCGGTGAAATGCAAGAATTTCAGTTTTTTTCAGGTGTAGGTGAAGAAAGCGAGTTCAATTCTTGAGATAAATAATCATTTTTTGATATTTAATATTTATGATAGTTATGTAATAAAAAGTAACTAAAAATTTTCAAATTGAATTTAAAATACTAATTAAATATTTTTAAAAATTATCTTATTTGTTTTCTTTGTAAGAATGGCCAAAAAGAGTCGCCAACAACTTCCTACTCAGTCAAGAAAATCCATAGGAGTTTTTAAGAAAAATAGCGTTTATTCCTTGCCTCCCAAGCTTTCAATAACAAGTGTCATATTCCCAAGGACTATAGTGAGGGAAGGGAAAACACCACAGTTTCATCAGATAGATTTGCATTCACGAATATCTTTCAGAGATTTTCTGTATTATCATTAACCAAATTTTTTTATTTGAATTTTATAACTGCATTCACATCTACTATGCTAAGATAACAAGTATGTTATGAACACAAAGGAATGAAATTACAGATTCCATGCTTTTTTTCATACATATCTTTATGTATATTTATTGTTTCAGTTTAGTTTAGTTTAGTTATATTAACGGCCCATTTTCAAGCTACATTAGAGCTATTTGGACACGGACCTCGTCCTTTTGAACCACAGTCAGATGACGACGAAGACACCTGAGACCCCTCTCCCGGGAGGACGCTTGGCCTGACAGATTTAACATACAAAATACACCCTTACACAACGGTTCTTCGGTGGAATTGAGTCTTCAGCCTGAAATCCTCCGGTTCCGATGCCCAGACCTTGCCACCAGGCCACCACGGCCCTTATTATTGTTTCAAATAATATTTATATAATATTTCAAAGCAGAAAATATTTACAAAGATTTCATTTTATTACCATTTCTTATAATGATTATAAATTTTGTACTTGGTTATTTTTTTATCAATAAAAAACCACGGAAAGATTTTGTTTTTGGATTAAAAACGTATTTTAGCTGTTCCATTCGCTTATTCTTACATGCTTCATAAAAAAATTGTAACAAAATGCAACCTATGTCTGAATTGTATCCTATAATATGCAATGTCTAACTACAGAATCCTAAGAATTAGATGTAAATTTCTGAAAAATTACTCTTCTTGCATTGGAAGTACCGTTATTCTTCTTCTCTAAAAGATAAAATACTAATTCTTTGTTTTGCCTGTTAAGCCAGTCAATGTGAAATCCTACCAAAGGATGAATAGTAAATGAAGGAGGATATTTGTTATTTTGTATTCGTAATGGAGATAAATCCCTTCTAGAAAATTCCAGCTGCCCTTTAATTTAAACCATATGATTTTAATGAATTATCTACTTGACCAGTCATTTAACTTCAAATAATAACTATGATGAATCCACGTAATTTTTGAGATTACACTGTAACCTTCAGATTGATTGGAAGGTCATAGTTACTTTTAATGAAATGTATTTCAGGAGATTTATTCATAAGAACCCAAAAAGATTTTATCTTAGGATTAGAAACGAATTTTAGCTGTTCCATTTGCTTATTCTTACATGTTTCATAAAAAATTTTAACAAAATGCAACCTATGTCTGAATTGCATCCTGTAATATGCAATGTCTAACTACAGAATCCTAAGAATTAGATGTTAACTCCTGAAAAATTATTCTTCCTGCATTGGGAGTACCGTTATTATTCTTCTCTAAAGGAGAAAATACCAATTCTTTGTTTTGGCTGTTAAACCAGTCGATGTGAAACCGCTCCAAAGGCTAAACAGTAAATGATGAAAGACATTTGCTATTTTGTACCCGTAACAGATATAAATCCCATCTAGAAAATTCCAGCTGCACTTCATTATAAACCATGTCACTTTAATGAAGTAGCTAGTTGACAAGTCATTTAAACTCAAATAATAACTATGATGAATTCACGTAATTTTCAAGATTACACTGTAACCTGGAGATTGATTGGAAGGTCATAGTTACTTTTAAGGAAATGTATTTCAGGGGATTAATTCAGTTGACAATAGAGTCTTGTCAACTGAAGTCTTGTCAAAATTCTAATCCTCTTATGTTATGCAATGCCCTGCGGATTATACCAGGAAGGAACCGAATAAAATTAAGATTTAATTTTGATTTAGAGTAGCAATTATAAAAAATTAAGAAATAGAGAATAGAAAAAAAGTTCACATTGTTAGAAGTTGATGAAATTCTTAAATGTGTTAAGAAAAATATAAAGTTTCAAATATTTATTTAGGCATTTAAATTGCGATCATGTGCATCAAAGATTCATTTTTCAAATCAATTTATATAAATTTAAAACTGTGTCATATCTCAAAAATAAGTAATTTTTCATGACATCGCCAAATCGATGCAAAATGATTTAATTGAAATTATTTATTTGCATATTTAAATTATTATCATATGCATAGGATATGCCGCCAATATCAAACCTTCGCTGAAAATATTCTAGACTGTTTAGAACGTTTTGGGGGAGAAGTTTATTCTTTTTTTCTTCCTCGTTTTGCACTTTCTTCTTGTCAATGGATTTTCGGATTTAGTTCTTTCTAAATTTCTTTAATTTTTGTTAAGTACCATAATCTTTCATGAAATTCGTAAGCCAACTCGCACCGAGTTTATTAAAAGTTTTACCTCTTGGAGAATGGGGACATTTGACTTTTATTGTAAATAATAAACTCATTCGAAATTTTGTAATTATTTAGGGTATAAAAATTTGAAATATATATATATATACACTGAAGTGACAAAAGTCATGGGATAGCAATATGCAAATATACAGATGGCACTAGTATCGCAGCGAAAAAGTATAAATGCGCAGTTCGTTTTCCAGAGCTTTCATTTGTGTTCAAGTTATTCATGTGAACAGGTTTTTCATGATTTATGGCAGCACGACGAGAATTAACAGACTTTGAACGTGGAATGTTAGTTGGAGCTAGACGCATGGGTCATTCCATTGCGGATATCGTAAGTGAATTCAACATTCCGAGATCCACAGTATCAAGAGTGTGCCGAGAGTATGAAATTTCAGAGATCACATCCCATCATGGACAGCGCAGTGGGCGACCACCTGCACTTAACGACTGAGACCGCCGACGTCTGTGTAGAATGGTCAATGTTAATAGACACGCAACACTTCTTCAAATAACTGCAGGAATCAATGTGGGACGTACGAGGGACGTGTCCGATAGGACTGTGCGGCGAAATTTGTCTTCCTTGGGCTATGACAGCAGAAGACCGACTCGAGTGCCTTTACTGACAGCACGACATCGCCTGCAGCGACTCTCCTGGGCTCGTGAGCATATCAACTTGTCCCTAGACCAGTGGAAAACCTTGGCGTGGTCAGATGAGTCACGACTTCAGTTGTTACGAGCTGATGGTAGAATTCGAGTGTGGCGCACACCCCACGAAACCATGGACCCAAATTGTCAGCAAGGCACTGTTCAAGCTGGTGGTGGCTGCATAATGGTGTGGGCTGTTTTTACATGGCATGGACTCGGTCCTCTGGTGCAACTGAACCGATCATTGACTGGAAATGGTTATGTTCAGCTACTTGCAGATCACTTGCAACCATTCATGGACTTCACGTACCCACACAACGATGGGATTTTTAAGGATGACAATGCGCCATGTCATTGGGCCCGAACTGTTCGCGATTGGTTTGAAGAACATTCCGGACAATTCCAGCGCATGATCTGGCCACCTAGATCGCCCGATATGAATCCCATCGAGCATTTAGGGGACATCATCGAAAGGTCCGTTCGTACCCAAACTCCTGCACCATCCACACTTTCACAATTATGGACGTCTATACAGACAGCATGGCTCAATATTCCTGCAGAGGACTTCCAACGGCTTGTGGACTCCATGACACGTCGAGTTGTTGCACTTCGCCGGGCAAAAGGAGGACCGACACGATATTAACAGTCATCCCATGACTTTTGTCACTTCAGTGTATAACTAAAACTAACCCTTCGATAAATAATTCTAATTTTTTAACAATAATATTACTAATCAATGAATAAGAAAAATCCTTATGATAGAAATAAATTTTATTGTATAAAATTTATTTCTTTATTTTTTAAAATTTTATTTGTTAAAATTAACTTATTACAAATCATTTAAATCCGGTAAAATCTTCAAATTCTATGCACTCATTTAAAACAGACTATTGGATGCCTAAAATTCTCCATCTCAATTATTTTTTTTTAGCATAGAAATAATAAATAATTTTCTAATACATTCTTTTGTCATTATTTCCATTAAATCCTAAATTGATTCGCTATTAATAAATTCATTGATTCAATTTCAATGAATTTAATTATTCAATTTCTATTCAAAACGTAACACAGGTTATCATATCAAATAATTTTTGGTAATTGCATAATTTAATATTTGCCATAGATACATATAATAAAATACATCTGACTTGCTTAGTTTTTATTTTTTTTTTTATTTTAAGGGACATCTATGACTTTCTTATCTTAAAAATTCTTGTAAAACTAGTAGAATTAATTTCACTTTTATGTATTTCATGCATAATTCAATGGGGACAATAATGCATAATCAACCTGCTCTCCAATGCATTTTTCCCTATTTCCATAATTTATTATAGTTCTTTATATTTGTGTTCATTTATTGCGAAGCGTTTTAATTGTTATATTATCTTAATAATATTTCTCTTCTTACTGTATCCTTATTAAATTCCATTAAAAGAATATAGCGAACATAGTAAAAGCCATTCGAGTTCTAAAGACAAGAAGACGTTTTAAAATACTCTGGTAAATTCATTTCAAATAATATTTTTGAAAATATTGGGTGACGTAAGATGTTTAAATGATGATTCACTCAGATGGATTGATAACAATAAACTAAGTCATTTAATTCTAAACCGAAATAATGGAAAGATTTCAAGGCGCCATTTTTTAGTTTAGTTTAGTTTTATTAACGTCCCGTTTTGAAGAAACACTAGAGCTATTTTGGAGCGGACCTCGTCATTTTGAACCGTGGTCAGATGACGAGGACGATACCTGAGCTGCCACCCCTCTCTCCACACCACACCAGCGGGAGGATGTTTGGCCAAAACGGATTTAACGTGCTCCAGACCCACTTACACGGCGGTTCTTCGATGGAATCGGGCCTCGAACTTTCAACCCTTCGATTCCGAAGCCGGTACCTTACCACCAAGCCACCGTGGATCTTTCAAGGTGCTGTGTTCCCATTTGCTGGAGTTCTTTTTTATTGAAATTTTAAATCGGTTTCTAATTTTTAATTAAGTAAATACATGAATTTAAGTTACCAAAGAAACCAAAATTAAATCAATATATTAAAAGTGATTTTGAAAAATATATTCAGTCACTTAACCGGAATTTATAGGAATTTGGCTGTTATTAGGTAATTGAATAAGCCGTCACTGTTTACCAACAGATAGCATTAGTTTATGATAGAGGTGTATTTATTTACAAGTCCTATAAGCAAGCTTGAAATTTGATGTAGGTTATTTTTCGGAGGTGCAAACAACATTATTTTACATCGTGTTAAATATGTCGAATTTTGTGCCAAAAATAGAGTATTTGAGGGGAATTTTATTCCAAAAAATATGCAATTAAACCACACAGAATTCTTGTTCAGACATACTGCAACCACGTTCTTGCCTGAAACAACTTGTAGAGATTGGTTTAGACGCTGTAAAAATAATGATTTTGATCCTGAAGATAAAGATCGCCCTGGCGTAACGAAGCAGTTTGAAGGCTAACAATTGGAAGCATTACTTCATGAAGACTCGTGTCGGACTCTAGATGAACTTGCAGAATCGTTAAAAGTTGATCACACAAAGTTTCAAAACGTTTAAAAGTATTAGAAATGATTCAAAAGCAAGGCCAATGGTTGCCACACGATTTGAAGCCGAAAGACGTCGAGAAGCGTCTTTCAAAGTGTGAACAACTGCTTCAACTCAGAAAAGAAAGGGATTTTGCATTGTATCGCTTTTCATTCAAAAATGGATAGGCTAAGATAACCTTAAGCATAGAACGCAGCCATACATCAGCACTTTCGCTATACCAGTTATCTATGTTTCAAATATTCTGCTTTGCATTTGATGGAATCATCTGGGCATAGTTTATTATGAGCTGTTAAAACCAAATGAAACCATAACAAGGGATGACAGACTGCAATTGGAGCGATTAATCCGAGCATTCAAGGAAAAACTGCCACTATACGAGCAGAGATACTATAAGATCATTTTACAGCATAACAAAACTCTGCCACATGTTGCAAAAACCTACTTCGAAACGCTTAAATGGAAAGTCCAAGCTACCCTACCGTATTCACTAAACGTTGGGCCTTCCGACTACCACTTGTTCCGGTTGATGGCACATGGCCTGGATGAGCAACATTTCCGTTTTTATGAAGATGTCAAAAATTGGGTCGACTCTTATATACCGTTAAAAGTAGTGTCGTTTTTCCAACGAGGGATTCAAATGCTACCTAGTAGTAAAAATCTACTTGGAAATGTTTAAGTGAGAAGTCCTACACACACGATGTATTCACCAGACGTTGTATTCCCCTTCCGACTATCACTTGTTCCAGTCGATAGCACATGGCCTGGATAAGCAGCATTTCAGTTCTTATGAAGATGACAAAAATTTAGTCGACTCTTGGATAGTGTTAAAAAACCTGTCGTTCTTCCTACATGGAATTCAAATGCTACCAGAAAGAGGGGAATAAGTAGTGACTAGCGTTGGATAGTACTTTCAGTAACATGTTTTAATGTTTTCTCACAGTTAACATGTAACAATTGCTTTTATATGTTAACAAAGAAAAATGTTATAATTACAATGTATAAAATATTTTCAATAAAAAATGCCACCTTTGAGAAAAAGTGGAACTAGCTTAATATTATGTAATTCATTTCCTTTATGTTGTAAATATAACATATATCAAATTTCTTCATACTCCGAATAGTTTTTCTTTTACAATCTTTCAAACACTTGTAATTTAACTGTAACCACCCTGTAGAGGTTCTGTTTCTCCCTGAAAACAAAACAAAATTTTGGTTTCAAAAGATTACGGTCAACAGTTTTAACTAAAATCTTTTATGCGTAATAAAAGTACTCAGCTCCGTGTAATAGAAATCGTAAACCTGATTTATAAAGGAAATTATTTCTTCTAAAGAAGGGAAAATTTATTATTTCTAAAGTTCTCGTTTCTCATATATATTAGTCCAATTCATAAGTAACTCAGTTCATTCGAGAAAAAAGTATCCTTTATTGTGGAGAGAATACACGTCGAGTAACCACAAACTTTTTTCAATAAATATTAATAATAAGTAGCATTAAAGAACGAAGCATAAGTTTCAAAACAATGAATTCCTCTTCCCTCCATTTTGTTTTTCGAAATTTCATACTCGAATTATTTTTTCTGAAAGCTTTATATCATTTTTTTCAATAAAATAAAACATTAGAAGTTGCTGGTGGCAATAAGAAATAAATAGAGGGGAAATAACTGGAAAGAGAGAGAGCTATAAATTGCAAAGAAAACAAAACAGCAAGAGTAATAAAATTTTTCCTAATCGAGTAAAGTACCCATCCATGCAATATATTACAAAGCTACATTTTCAAGTTAGTATGAAGTAACCAGTTTATGTTACTTTCTGAAGAATGAGATTTCCTCATATCTTAAAAGAACCATTAATAGTATTGCCCATTTATCAGAATTTGAATTCTATTCGCATGCGAATTTCGTCCGAGTATTTATTATTGTTTTATGTATCAGCAGTTCCATTATATTTCTAGGAAATCAGGGCTCAGTCATTTAGAGAATACTCCGTTGGCATTATCATGGTTTTAAGAATCTGTCTATTTTTCAAAGAAATAAAGAAAATATTTAAGATGAGATTTTGTCATAACAAAATAGAGAAAATTTAGAAGGATACTATAAAAGTTTCAACTAGTATGCTATATAAATATTTCCTTTGAAAATAAATATAATCTTTTTTCCATAAATGAAAATTTATTTCCTGGAATTGAATGTTGAAAGCCATTTGGTTTTGATTTCTATTAAGAACAGCAGGCAATTTAACGGTGGGAGAAATTTAAATTATCCAATTTACATCATGAGCCGCTAAGTTACTTTTTGGATATGGAACTACTTATGGCTTTTTATTCTTTTTCTAACTCGGGATATTTCGAGGCACAAAAATATTTTGTATTCTTTGTAGTTATTCATGTTGATCTCATTTAGTCGATGCCGTGATAAAACTAATGCTATCACTTAAATCATTTTATTTGAAGGCATATTTAGATTTATTGGTTCATAACTTGGTGGAACTGAACTTATTGGCTTCTAAGATTTGCGTAAATGTAGGGAATGTGCTCTATAAAAAAAGGATTTAAAGTGCTCAAGTGATAAGAGACTTTAGAATGTCTTTTCCAGAATCAGTTTGCACGTGTTTTGAACAATTTGTCATAACATAAATTAGGCTTACATATAATGCTTTAAGTGTTGTTTTTATTTCCTTTTGTATTTAAATAGCAATCCTTATTTTAGTTTGTAAAATAAGAGTCGTTACTTTTCATCTCTTCTCGTCCGTAATTTTCTATATTCCATTAATCCTCTTAAGTTTATGGCTTTCCGTTGACGCCAACAACTCTAATTCCCAACTTCTGTTCTCTTAAAAACTGAAACCCCTGAGGTTTTTACCAGAGTAAAGCCTAGAGATATTGGAAATTTTTTTTTTGAATTTTCGATTTGTGTTTTTTTTCCAGGATTTAAATTCCTGTTACTGTTTTTTACTATATGTATATGTAAATTTGATAGCTGCGCTACTTATTAAACTTATTGGGTTGATCTTACTTAATATTTGTATAAAGGTATGGTATGTACTAGCTACAAAAAATGATTTAAAGTGCTCATGCAATAAAAGGCAAAAGAATATCTATTCCAGAAGCAGTTTGCACATGTTTTGAACAATTTTGTCGTAACATAAATTAGGCTTATATATAATGCTTTACAACGTTCACTACCAATACCGTCTCCTGATATCAAGACCATCTATCTAATGAGAGTACCCCTTCTTTGCTATCTTTTAGATGTAGTTGAGAAGGTGTCATCTATTTGCATAGATGGTTTGGTCCTTGAAAAGAAGGCAATCTACTAGCTATCTCGTACTTTGCTGTCAACGTGTTACGGTTTCTTTTTATTTCCTTTTGTATTTAAATAAAAATCCTTATTTCAGTTTGTAAGATAAGAATCGTTTCTTCTCATCCGTAGTTTTCTATATTCCATTAATCCATTTTAGGATTATGATTTTCCGTCGACGTCAACAGTTCTAATTCTCAACTTCTATTCTCTTAAAATGTGGAACACCTGAAGCTTTTACAAGAATATGGCTTAGAAATATTGAAACATTTTTTTTCAATTTCTGATGTGTTTTTTTCCAGGATTTAAATTCATGTTACTGTTTTTTACTATATGTATATGTAAATTTGATTACTGTGCTACTTTTTGTATTTTAAGATTAATAAATTACTACCTTTCGTTATCTTCTGGAATAAAATATTATTTAATTCACGCGAAAAGTTTTATTTATGCTTTTTTTCTCATCGGTTCATATTTCTTGTTTTCCATTATATCGTTGTCGGTGATGAGTAATCTTTTAAAATATTTACAAGATCCATAAGAAGAAGTTCTTTATTTCTTTTAAAGGAATCCATTAAACTTGAATTTTTTCGAAACTTTAAAGCTTTCTCTGTTCCTGAAGAAAAGCGAATAGTTTAAGAAACATTTGCATATGTTTGAGTTAAGACATGAAAGGCGGGGGATCTTGACGTATGCTAGGTAACGCGGATCAAATCGTAGTACTACGACTCGAGCCTTTTATGTGTTAAAATATAGAAAATAGCTTACCTGAATTCAGAATGACTAAATATCAAGATCAACTTCAAAAAAGAACATTGTAATTCTTGATATACTTTATAATTAAATAAATGTTGTATTACCATATTTGCCATTTTTTTTTTCAAAATTTTTGAATATATTTATCGTCTTAACTTCCACCTTTTCCTTCTATCCTAATTTTCCAGTCTTTGATGTAAATCCTTAAATGGGTTTTTTAATAAATTGTGCCGAAGCAAACTAATTTGCAATGAGCACCCAAAATTTTTTTTGTTGAACATATTGATTGTTATCAACACTTCCTGTTTAAATTTATTGTAAAAAAATTTTATCAGTTTGATCATAACAAAAATGCTTTCTTTTATATTGATTGCAAATTAGAACTAAGTGGAGAGCATTCATATCTGTGGCATGACTAATCTTTAATAAAAATAATCTTTTCAACAGAAATTTAAAACTGGAAATTCTAATAATCATCGCCATGAGATTCGTTTTCACTAAACAAAATGAAAAAAAAATTATTATTGTGTACCAGAATTTAATTCTCATTATGTTCACGAAAGTGTCTTATAAATATTAGTTTGTAAGCATTCATATTCTACTTAAATATAGAAATCACTTAATAAGTGCATTACTTCGTATACATTATGTCTTTATACTGAAAAATAGACTAATAAGCTTTAAACGCCTTTGGTGAAAAAATAATATTAAAAATATGGATATTAAAGTAGCTCAAACATACACATACAAATAAAACGATGAGGCATTATTTCAGTCATTTCTAACATATTTCAAGAGATACAATACGAAAGCCTATGGTTATCTTTACAAACTTCAAAATTTCAGTATATGTATTAAAAAATAGAAATCATCATCAACAAATTCAGAAATAAAGAAATTTTATATGTGATTTATAAATAAATGAAACTAATGACGACTATTTACAACATTAAGTATACATACCTAGCCCATAAAGAAAGCAAAGATTTTCCATGGCGAATATTGTTCAGCAGAGATTTTAATACATTATTAACATTCGATTTAGTGACTGTTTTCAATTTAGGCATTACTTAAAGAAACACCACTAAATTATTTTTAGAAGAAAAAATTCTTAGCTCTAATATCATTTAAAAATTTTCAAGTAAATACTTTCGCTAAACAAAGAAAAAGTAGATATTTTAATTTTTTTTATTTTTATGCATAATCCATATAAATAAAAATGGATGCTTGTCTGTGTCTTTTATGCTTTCCTAAAGCTTTCACCCGATTGTGATGAAACTTGGTCATCTAATTGTTTACCCCTACGGAATGGTTATAGACATAGTACAATGATCTAAAATTTAAAAAAAATTCGAATCTCTACCTATCTATTAACCAAAAACTAAAAAATAATATATAATTCACTGAGAGGACAATAGATTATGTAGCAATAATAGATCCAAGTTAAAGGTTAATATTTTGTAAAGCAATGTCATGCAAGTCATTCTCAGGGGTAACAACATTATCACAGATTATGAGAAAAAAATTTAGGGTTTTTTTTTTCAGGTGGGGTGTGAAATTTAAATTAAATTTTAGCGTTTTTTCATATTAACTGCCAAAAATATTGTAGTACAAATAATTCCGCCTCATCTTGATTTACAAAAATTATCTTTTCAAATATAGGAAAAATTTTATGATATAAATGTATTTTCTATGCTTAAAAGAAAATGCTTTTAAAAGAAAATATTTTAATCCCATTTTCTTTTATTAAATTTGAGTATTCTGAACAAATATTAAACGAGTCACGGATACAGTAAATAGTTTCTTTAACAACCATTCTGACCAAGTATTACAATTTTAAAAGAATACACAAATCTAATACATAAACATGAATATTTGTTTGTTCATATTTTATATACTATCGCACATTTCATCCTATTTCAATAAACCATTGCCAAATTATTAATTGATTACACTTAATATCATTTTTTTCGGCGGCAGCAACAAGCCGGGTATACAACACCTGCGACAATTAAGAATACAACACCTGCTAGTATTCTTAATAAAAGTAACGATATGACATTTCATTACATACATGCAAAATTATTTTTTTCTTAAAAATTATCACTGTTACAGCACTTGAATTTTTTTCAGAAGCGTGACATGAATTCTATGGAATAAAACTGCTCAGGTGCTCCACTAGAATGCGTGAAATGCCTATCTGTAGAATCGATCACCTGCAGAAAGTGGCTGTTCATCAAGTATTGCATTGCCTGACTGCTCAAGCGATAAAAAATGTTTTCCGCAAATCGATATCAGTCTATCGATAGTATCGCTTCCCTTAACGTAAAATCGATTTTTATTATCGATAAAAAAAGACGTGATCAGTTTTGCCAACAGGCAGATTCAAAAGATGCCGTAGCAACATATATGCATTCGACATTTTCCCTGTTGTTATTTCCGAGAACATGCGATTAAAATAAATGTCACAGAAGGATTCGATATAGATTTCTATCTCATATTTATCGATATCTATCTCATAAAAACCGATCACAAAATTTCAAAAAGTAAATATTCAGCTGCTGTTTTCCAAATCGCGTAAAATTGATTTCAGTTGTAGGTTTTGCAAATAAATCACGATAAGAAAATTAATTTAAATAAAATTATGAAGTCGCTGTAAGATTCGGTAGAGGCTTTTATGTGAAGAATATCATATTTATCTTTTCAAACGTGAAATCGGGATCATCATTTAAAAAGAAAAATTCTGCAGCTGATTTTGAAATCGCATGAAACTCATTTTATCTGTACATTTTCGGATGAAACATTATAAGAAAATTAATTTAAATATAGTTACAAATTCACTGTAAGATTCGATCGAGACTTCCATGTGAAACGATTTCATATTATCTTTTGAAATGTAAAATAGAATCAGAATTTCAAAAAGAAATATTCTGTAGCTGATTTTCAAATCGCATGGCATTGATTTTATTTGTGTGTTTTCAGATAAAACAGACTAAGAAAATTAATTTAAATATAACTATAAAGTTACGGAAAGATTCGGTCTAGATTTATGTGCAAACAATGTCATATTTATCTATTGAAACAAAAGTAGGAGTCAGAATTTAAAAAAGAAGTATTCTGCAGCTAATTTTCAAATCGTGTGAAAGGGATTTTATTTGTTTGTTTTCAGATGAAGCAAAATAAGAAAATTACTATAAATATAAATATAAAGTTACGAAAAGATTTGGTCAAGGATTCTATGTGAACAATCTTTTTTTTATCTTTAGAAACGTAAATTAGAAATCAGAATTTCAAAAAGAAATATTCTACGGCTGATTTTCAAAACCCATGAAATTGATTTTGTTTGTGTATGACAATTCAGTTCACTCATGAAAAATCTTTTTCTTCTTAAAATCACCCATGTTCCAGTGCTTGAAATATTTTTTAGAATCCTGACATGAATTCTATGGAATAAAACTGCTCAGGTGCTCCACTAGAATGCATGAAATGCCTATCTGTAGAATCGATCACCTACGGAAAGTGGCTGTTCATCAAGTATTGCATTGCCTGACTGCTCAAGTGATAAAAAATGTTTTCCGCAAATCGATAGAAGTCTGTCGATAGTATAGCTTTCCTTAACGCAAAATCGATTTTTATTATCGGTAAAAAAAGACGTGATCAGCTTTGCCAACAGGCAGATTCGAAAGATGCCTTAGCAAGCAAGAGAAACATATATACATTCGCCTTTTTCCTGTTGTTATTTCAGAGAACATGCGATTAAAATAAATGTTTTGGAAGGATTCGATCTAAATTTCTATTGTAGGGGATCACATATTTATCTCTTCAGATGAAAAACTCATCTCAAAATTTCATAAATAAATATTCAGCTGCTGTTTTTCAAATCCTTTAAAATTGATTTCAGTTGTGGATTTCCTATACTATAAGAAAAGAATCACTATAAGAAAATTTATTTAAATATGACAATAAAGTCACTGTAAGATTCGATTAAGACTTCTATGCGAACAATCTCATATTATCCTTTGAAACTTGAAATGGGGATCAAAAATTCAAAAATAAATATTTTGCAGTTTTTTTTTCAAATCGCGTAAAATTGATTTTAATTCTGAGTTTTTTAACAAAAATTGTAAGCAAATAATAATTTTAATACACTTATAAATATACTGAAGGATTCGATCAAAAATTATATGAGCGTAATCTCATATTTATCTTTTAATCAGAAAAATAAAAATCAAAGGATCAAAAATAAATATTCAGCAGCTGATTTACAAATCGCATAAACTGGATATATAAATGGAATAATTTTTTAATGGAGTTAATATAAAATAATTTTCTTCTGATTCATTCATCGTATCTTCCATCATTTTAACTTAGCTCATCAAATAATTAAATGGAAATAATTTAAATCGACTTTGTCCTGATTACCTCAGAGCATTTTAGCATTTAGGAGAAATAATTAAACAGTTAAATACAGAAAGAGTCAAAACTCTTATAATAACATGGATATACAATGAATGAATACTTCCATTAATACCAGACATCTATCTAACTTGAAATTCTGTAATTGAAGCTCTGGTTTCTTCAGTTTAATACGAGTTCCAAAATGATAGCTTTCTGATGAATCAATGGTCATTGGAAATATCTTTTGTAAAGAGATTTAAAGTACTATCCATCTAGAATGACTGGAGAGATCAAATCCAGAAATAGTAGTTTCATGTAGTGTCCGTTATTTCCTACCAGTGTCCGGTTTGGGTGAATGGGAACAATGACAGATGGAATCCAGCGACCGGACATTACCGGATCGAAGACCCACCGTTTCTGACGATTACCTTCCTTGCTTTTGATGAGGAAATGTTTATCAAAGGAAATACTCGTTATGCGAGCTATTTTGGAGTGATGTTAATGGAATAGATGAATTATTCCAGAATAATCAGCATTGAGTTAGGTTTATTAATTAGGAGCAGCCCAGAAATAAATTATGAATAGCAGTTTGAAATTTTTTTAGGGCTGCTCCTAATTAATAAACCTAACTCAATGCTG
>JAPMOQ010003834.1:0-10499 GCA_026543055.1 Argiope trifasciata
TCAGAAACATACAGACAAACATTCATTTTTATTTATATAGATTTCAATCCTATAAGACTGCTTCCCCAAAAAACTTTCTCGTATGCTTTCTATTAAAGCTGTTAGCTCAGAGAACGACTAACATAGTATTTACGTACAATAGCTACGAAATATTAACCTCTAGCTTGAATTTAGCACCTTTATTGAATCTGTCGTGTCTCCTTGGCGAGTTAATTTGTGAATAATCCTTGGTTAATAGATGTGGTAAATAGATACAAAATTTTTTTATACATTACATAACTTACTATGCCTAAAATCATCCCGTAAGTGAAAGTAATAAATATTCAAAGTTTTATTGCAATCCGGTGAACGGTATAGCAGTGCATAACAGACATACAGACAAATATTCATTTTTATTTATATAGATTTTAATTTAGATATATTTTATTCTTATATCTAAATATTCTGAAGTTATTTAGAAAACAAATTTTTAGTTTTTAATTTGTCTCAATTTGCAAGAAAGATATTTGGAGTCGCTACCCATACTCAAATTTCCACGCCAAATAATTTTTTACCGAATTTTCCGCCAAAATAACAACATCATCCATGAACTTTTGGTCTTGATGCTGGAACTTTCCATACTATGTTTAATTATTCAACATTTTTTCAATTTCACAATTTCATTTAATTTAAATTAGCAAAATTCTTTGCAAATTTAGATTATCAATTTTTCACTTTTTGGTAAATGTGCTGTAATTCTGAAGTGTTTTTGTACCGCTGCTTGTTCTTGTTAAAAGTATAATGTTTTTAACATAATTTAATCAGTTTAAGAATTAAAAATAAATTTATATCTTGATTAAATTAATTTTACATGAACATTATTTATGTAGATTAGGTCCATTGATTAAATCGAAACTGATATCAAAATAGTAATAAATAAAAAATTTATAGTAATAAATAAAAAATATAAAGATAGAAATTAATATTTAAAAAATAATTTCTACTCGTTATTATACTACTGAAAGAGTTAAAAAAAACTTTTTTCATTAGATTTAGATGATTGCAATGTTTTATAAATGATAAAATACCTAACTAATATAGTTATATATATCAGTTATTATATTAGTTATATATATTAGTTTTATATATTATCTAACTTATATAGTTATATATATTAGTTAGGTTATTAAGTACACTATTTTGAAAATTATTTTATGTATAGAATAGAGAAATGTAATACTGTATTTACATATAAATTATTTTTTTAAAAAAATGTTCACTAGACAAATACCACTAAATAAAGGATATAAACACTGATATATTGATACTGATATATAAACACTGATATATTGATACTGATATATAAACACTGATATTTCTTTAAAAATACCTTTTTTCTTCAGTTTCTTGGTTTAATTTTAAAGTAAAATACTAAGAACCCTAGTAAATAAAAAAATGCTTTTATTTTTAAAAGAATGTAGCGTTTCTGTTGGGAACTAAATGAAAGAGGTGTGGTAATTAAATCAATTAGAAAAGATGTCGTATAGATAGGTATAACGAGAACAGGTTTCTTTTGCGTCGTTTATAATATTGATACATCTCAAGGTCTCCTTTAACTGTTTATAAATTGCACAAATCCATTTTACGTCTCATAACTTATAAGTGTTGTTTATGACTTTTAACTCAGCAAAAAAACATTTCTAAATGCCGAAGGCTAAAAAAAAACATTCGGAGCATATCAATTTTAAACATCAGTTTACCCACTGGCAATTTTTAAGTTTAATGATATTTATGTCTTTCTTGAAACAAAGTTATATTTGAATCCTAATTATAGTATGAGATTTGGAATTGCTTTGTGTTGTGGGCACGATTTCTCTTTAAATTTTAATAATTCAACTTCTTTTAGTTATTTTAGATTAAATTTGCCACATTCCTTTGTTTTATTTTCTTATTGGTTTTTAAATGAATAATTAATACAAGCCACATTTTGTTTCTTTTAAGCCATTATATTTACTCACAAAATTTAGATTTTGATAAATAAAGTGTTAATTTTATTAACGATCAATTCTGAAGTTACCTTAAAATAGACTGCTTAATTTCAAACTTTATAAAAATGACAAAGTAAAATCTGTACATTCATAATTAATTTTCTCTTAATTGATCGGTTATTGCAGTATAACTTTTTTTACTTTTCTATAAAAAAAATAAATTGAAACTAACTCAAGAGTTCAACAGACAAATTATTCCTTCTTTAGCCTTTTCCCGTGGTTTAAAAACCTCGAGATTTATTATTTTAATAAATCTTTTAGATATTCTGTCTTTTTGTGATAATTTATTGTTTTTATAAATGATGCTCCCACTGGCTAAGAATCATAGAATTCAGTGAGTATATGTTAGGTCTCCTGCACATAATTTGCGTCATCTGATATGACCTAAGCAATGAAAAAAAATATTTAAAAAATCGAAGTGGTATTTTGGCATACTTTATAAATAGAGGGCTTTAATGATATTAAACTCTTGCCGTTGTCGAATAGTAATTACAAAAGAGTCTATTAGCATTTGATCATTGGCGATTAATCACTGGGATACTATTAATTCATAGTACTAGAAATCTGTAAGTTAGGCCAGACCTTAATTCTTCCTGATGATGGAAAACCCAACACTTGCCTGTCGCATCTTACCAATGGCCATCTTAAAAACTTTTTACTTTTTTAGGGTGAAAAATCTTACCCTCCGTGCCCGAAGTGCCACCAACATCACGGATCTGATAAACATATTCTAAATTGTTTAGGACTTCTTTGAGAATAAATTTATTCTTGTCCATTAATCGTTTTTGACTTCCTACTTCTCAACGGATTTTTGGATTCGGTCTAAGTCAGGCCGCGGAAATTAGCAACAATAACACTAGAAATCTGAATGTGAAAATTGAATTAATTTTTGTTCAAAACATAAACCAAGATTTTATATACTTTATATAAAATATACAAGATTTTAATATTTTCATACGTTACTTTCATAATAAGGAGCTTATCTTTTATTGGTCTGTAAATCGATAGAAGATCAATTCCTTAAAGGATTTAGTTCCAAATTCATTCATTCCATTTGAATATGTATGAATGGTTTCATATCCTTGATTCCTTCAATAAAGCATTTTTAGCTCTACTGTGCTGGACATCTTGCTAAATAAGTAAACTTACATCCAAACTATTTATTGCGTTCTTGGAGAATCATATTGATACTAAAATCATGCTATCAAATAACCAATTGCGTCGTACTATAATTTCATTTTCTTATTTCTTGCATAATTTGAGTAGGTTCTATGCAAAAGTTTTATTCCTTAGTAATTAGCATTAGAAGAAGTATCACACTAATAAATATTAGATGAAACAATTTAATCTTTAATAAAATGCATGAAACAACGAAACAATTGTTAAATTTTACATAAAATGATATATTTAAAATTATCGAAATACCTGAAAAAATTAATACATTATACTGAGAAAAAAAGAGGCTCTAGACATAATTTCGCATAATTAAATGGTATTTTCTAAATTTTAAAGTGGTCGAAACGAAGAGGACCTATTTCAGAAAAAGTGTCGGAAATTGTAAAAAAAGGGAGAAAATTTTGCTTATTTTTAAATTAAGTAAATTTTTTAATACCCCTCCCAAAAATATTATCCAGCTTTTTAAAGTATATATATTTCAAATTTGGAGCTTTAAAACAATCCGATTACCCAACATACGAACGCATTATTTTTTATTAATAGAAAAAAAAATGTGGAAATGCTGGAAAATCTCACGGAATCAGTTTATTTAGATTCAATCGATTTTCGAATGTTTTTTATTTGCAATGCAACGTTAAATCAACAAAATTTTTAGTCGGATTCTGAAAATTTAAGAGAATTCTACCATTAGTTTCTACCAAAATATTTAATAGCTTCCTTACTGACGTTCATTTTTTAGTCTTGGGTCGCGTGATAACTTTTCGAGAATTTGCTGGAAGCGTTGACTGACATTTCTCATTTCAGCGATTTATGGAGTCTGAAGGAACTCAGTTTTTAGAATTTAGATGCGAACTCATTTTATGAAGTTTTCACGAGCTTTAGTTTATGAAACTTTGTAAAAGGCCTTTTAGTTACACTAAGAACAACATCAAAGAATGATGCATATCATAAGAAATGATTTAATTGTATGACTAATTACTGCTAATACAGTTTATTTCATGGTTGTAAATTTTAAGATGAAGTTATTGTATTCAGTTCCAGACGTGCGTATCGTGTAATTCTCAGCTGTAATTACATGATACACTGGTATTAGCAACAGTATACTAAATATACATCTTTGAGCTGGTTGGAATTGCACGATTCCTAAGTGGTTAAAATTAAAGTGCAAGTGTTTGAGAGACGTTAGAAGGGAAACTATTCCGAATATGATGTGGAAATTTGGTATTTATAATGGCAAAATGTATTACTCAAAAAAAAATGGTTGAATATTTTCGATAGAAGGCGCTTTTAATTACATTACTTTACACATTGCAATTATAACCTTATTTTTTTGTTTAAAGACATAAAATGAATTAGGGCATATTTTCCTCAATATATAAGGCTTCAAATCCGATGAAATGCTGCAGTTGCAACATTGGGTGATATACAGTAGAATTTAACGTTTTCTGGGGAATTTATAAGGCTTGTCGAAGGACGTTAGGTTTGTTTTCATAGACATAGTTGTTTTAAAATACTCTCACAACTGGAAGCTCATAAATTAATAATGCTATTAATATAGCAAATACTATAGTTCTTCATCATATTCCAAATAGTATTTTTTTCTAGGTCTTTCAAACACTTACACTTTAATTATGACCATCCATTATAATATTTTATATTTTCATAAAATATTATAATGGATGGATCATTTTTTAAGATCTCATCATTTAGTTTTATGCACTTCATACTTTCTATGTAAAATTGTAATGATTGTAAATTGAGCACTAATTTTCTAAATTTTGTTAATTACAAATTACATACTCTCTAAATTCATATTTATACCATCTAAATTGTTTCATATTTTATCGATATTGTTGCAAATCATGATAGACGTTGAAAGCCTCTGCTATATATCTTGGCTTATCTTCTTGGTGTGGGCTTTCACCTGATTGTCTCTAAATTACTCGCATAATAATATCGGTGAACTGTACTGTAAATGAATTTAAGTTAAAATACCAAAAATGCCAAAAAAAAACAAGTTAACATGTCAAAATGTAATAAATGCCCAGAATTTCAATCAGGGAACATGTGAATTGTTCAAATAGTCTGCCAGCTTACAAGCAAGTAAATATTGTAACGAACTTGTAATTTTGCTCTCATCCTAAGAAAGACTCATTTACAATCATCTGTATTGATTTCTGCCTGATGCTGAGTCAATAATCCCAGAACTTGGAGACAAATTTGGTGCCAAAATGGATAATGGTTGAAACTTCGAGTATTTTCTAGATCCGCCCATTAGGAACCGAAATACGCCTGGTTAGTCCAGAAGCTTCGAGCCCCTCTTCCCAGGAACTATAAAAGACACTCACTTTCAACCTGCAAGTAATCGTGGTGAATTGTAATCGAAGTCGCCAACAAGTAACGAGTCTTCGAGAAGATAGCGAAACAAGCTAAAGATGAACTGAGCTGTGTGCTTTGTTGTCTATTTTGGAAACAGCGGCGAGTGCAGTGTAGCCAATCTTGAGGTAGTGATACAGCTATAGCGAGAGGACAGTGAGAAATTTCCGCAATTTGGGGAAATCGTAGAAAGAAACTCCGAGAATATCCTCTCCTGCTGAATTCTGTCTGGCCGCTTTGTGAGTTGTGGACGTTGTTGACATCGTATTTCTACATGTGTTCTACTATTTTTGTTGTGTGCTGCTGTGTATTCACTTCGACTCTAAATATTTGTCGTCTTTGTGCTGTCCTGTGTTCGTGTAAATGTCGTCGTTGTTTTCTGCTAAGAGCAGCTGATTATGTTCTCACACCATACACCCATTACACAAGCAAAACCGGCGTTAAAATCACTAACAATATATTTCTCAAATGGCAAAAGAACCACAATAAAGAAACTGAATAATGTAGTAAGCGCTATCAGAGTCAATATGAAGGAAAGAAGTATTCCTGATCTATAAATTGTTGTAAATGTCAAAGGGAAAACATAAAAATATTTCCCTTAAGTATCGTAATTTTTTTCTTTTCCTGCAAAATTTCTAATTTTGTTCTTAATATCTTTCATTCCCATTTATCTATTAATTAAGACATAAAAAGAACTCTCCAGTTTACTTAATGATTTTTCTATTCCAAATATATCCATGATTTTTTATACTTGGAAGTCCTAATCGTCTAGTCTGAAATCAAGCTACTTAAAAGAACATTTGATTTCGAATTATTTACGACCAGTTTTCTTTCACAAGAAAGAAAGTCGAAAAACACTTCCTAATTTAGTCTTCGTTACTCCGGTGTCCAAAATATGCACTGAATCCTAGAAATTATATTGTAATTTTTGAGCATTAATATCGTCTTACATCTCCGATATAAAATTCACGCATTTAACTGATTAAAGAAAAAAATTTACTTTTCTTACTTTTCAAAACCATTTTTTTTCTCAATTAAATAAAGATGAGGAAAAAGAAGTATGATTCCATATGATTCTCATTCCTTTTTACTTTCTCATTTACGTAGTACAGAAAAAATATAGAAATCGAAAAACGCTTAACCCCAGATTTTGACGAATCTCCAACTTTGAGACCGCTGCTCAGAGCTCGGGAAACGCATTTTTGGAAAATTTCTCTCTATATGTCACACAACAAAAACTCAAAAACGCTTTGAATTAGCTATATGAAGTTTAGTAAATGGTCTTTACAATCAATTTGCAGCTATCTGTTAAATGTTGAGTAAATTCGGTTCGCAAGAATTCCGTCATTCCGGTTGTTCGAATGAAAGTTAACACGATAACTACAATACGAACAGAGCAAGATAGATAAGATTCGGAATACATCTGCCGAAGTTTGAGTCAAAACCAACAAAATTTGATTGTCTGACAGTCTGTGCTTTCAGAAATATGTAAATGCGATCTCTCAGAAACGAGGTTACTTAAATACATCAAATTCGGTATACAATTTTTATGGCTAGGAGTGAAAGTTTTATGCCAAGTTTGTTTCAATCGATTGAGAATAACGTGACTAAAGCTGAAACTCCATTTTCGAATATTATTAACCGTATTCTAGGGATGAATTGCAAAATAACACAAAACTTTAGACAGTAGAATCAATAAACTCTCGCCAAAAATTAATATTTCGTAAATATTGTATAATATCATCTAAGGCATACTCTGTAATAACAACTATGTAAGACAACATGCAAGAAACTTTTGGAGGGACCACTTTCATTGACTTAATTTGATCCTCGTTCATGTCAAAATGCCGTATTTTTTGTTCCATTGAATCAAGCAGTTTTATCAAGAAATATATATAACTGAATTACAAGCAAAATTCCCTTCTAATCTTCAATACCAGTTAGACATTGCGTATCATCCGTAAGTCGAGTGAGATAAACTCATACCACTGTTCTGCCAACTGTCACACAGGATGCCTCAACGTGAATCCCCGGAATTGTTGCACGGCAACAAATAATAAAACTTTTCTCCCCTTAAACTAAAAATGAAACGAAATAAATAAAATGGCCTACAATCGAAGAAAAAAAATAAACACAAAAAAATCGGTCTCTCGTGTATCGTTAGACTTGATGCACGTTCCAATGATATCCATTTCTATGCTGTTGAGGTGGTGAAATTTTCTTTGCTATTTTCATTTCAAGAGGGGGATGTACCTGCATTTTTTTAACTTCCTGAGTGACTTTTAGAGGTGGAGGAGAGGGTCTGAAACATCCTTACGACAGGATATAGCTTCACCAATAATGCTGAGAAATGCATTTTCTGATCTATTTTCACAAAGTTCCTAGGTAACGTTTCGGTATATGCATTTTTTTCTGGTTTTTAAACAAAGCTTTGTGTTTTAAAATTGATTCAAGGTCCAAAATGTAAGAAATAAAAGTAAGAAATTAACTATATTTATATTTTTTTAGCAAAATTGATTGTTGTTTAATCAAAGATAATTCAAATCAATAATATGTTAATCAGCTATCGCATATTTGTTTCTTCATGCTTTTAACTTACCTTTGGATCACGTTGAAGTTATCCAACTTTGTTTCTAACATCGAGGTTTGATACCTAAAACTTTGTTATTTTCACTACGTTATGTATTTTTATTTAAATTTTAATGTTTTTTGTTTTTTTTTTGTTTAAAAACTAAAACTAACTTTTGTTCAAATGCGTAAATTGCTTAGAAATTCATGAAAATCTTATTTAAAATTATTTATTGCATGAATTGCTAAACCGAGTACTTTACCACATAAAGTCGACTTTAGTAATCAATTAATTTAATTTCAATTAGCTAGTGCGTCTGTTTTCCTTACCTGCTTCCTGAAGATAAGTATTTCTTCAGGTCGACTCAAATTAATTACAAAATGCTGAAACAACGATTTTTTCAATAAAGATTGAAAGATGCAATACACTTATACGATAATTTTTATTTTATATATATTTATTCTTTCAGTAAGCAGGTTAAATAAAAAAAATACAAAAGTTCTTTCAAAGATCATGATATAGCACAAAAAAATCAAATAACGAGCAATAACGTGCGAATATTTTTTAAGCCTATTTTAGAGATTAATCAGTAATCAATTGATTTCAAACAAATAAAAATGATTGTATTAAAGAAAAATATGATTTCAGAAATTTGATCAATTAAAGATCGAAAATGGTAAAAAATGTTGAAAATACCTTCGAAAAAAATTATAATTAGTTTAACTATTGTATATAATTGGAATTTCCTCTAAGAAACTTTAAAAATTTTTACAAAATGCTGAAAATGTAAAAGTTTTTGTGACTAAAGTTCAATGTATTTCAATTTGCTGCATTTAGTCTTCAACTTTGCTGCTCAATAATTTTAAGAAATTATTTGGAAAAACAGCTCATATTAAAGGCTTTCTTAAAAAATAAAACTATCGATTTTATGTAATGCAATTTTTGATTCTGTGCAGTTTTCTAATGAAGTTTTGGATCCTATTATTCGTTTGCACACATAACCATGTCTTGATAAAGAAACTTACTCCCTTATAAACTAGTATTTTCGATAATTTTCAGAAAATTTACAATTTTCTCTCATTTTAAAAAATTATACCAATTCTCTCTCAAGAAACGATAAGATATGGAAATCAATAAGGGTTAGAGCAACTTTCCATATAACTTAAGCAATAAAATAGAATCTGCACAAAGTACAAAATTACAAGTATTCAAAAAAAAATTATTTTTGATACGGTCAAACTGCTGGGGTTTCTATATACGGTAAGGTACTGATCCTCAAAACTCATCTTGTTGGATCAACTATCGAACCACAATAAGATAAACCCCTGATATTTCCAAAAGTTACATTTTTAGCAAATTTTCTTAGAGGACAATGATTCTTCGGATCTGTTCTGAAAAAGTACGAAAACAAAAATACTCGAAAATGAAGTATTGTATATATTATAAGTAATATAAATCTAAATAAATTATATGCAATAAAAATATGAACAGCAGTGTATAAATTGTAACAAATAAAAGCACAACAGCATTGGTGTGATAACAATAGATATAATGGTCGAATATATGTTTCTACCTGAATTCCTTTTCTTACAATTTATTCTAAAACTCATTGAATGCAATTGTGTAATAGAGTATTTCAAAATGTGCTTGTCCTTATCAGTACACTTTTTCTCTTGCTTTTATCTAAACATTATTGTAATAAAATTTACCATTCTAATAACTTTGAATTGAATTTCATGCACTTTTCATAAGTCAGATTAATTATTAGATTAGTTTGAATGCATATTTTGTTTAAAGCTAACTTTACAAGAATAAGTCAAAAAATGTGAAAAATTATAGAATTTCTGTTATGTTGTATAATTCTAGAATTCTATTTAAACTGCATCTATTTATTCTATTCTATTTAAATTCTATCTAGAATTCAATTATTCAAATTCTATCAAAACATACTTCCTAAATTTCATTGTTCTCGAAGATATCTGAAAATATTCTACAATTTTTTAATTATTTCCAACAATAAAAGAATTTGTTTAAGATTCAAATAACATTTATTTTCTTCTTTTGATACAGTATTGTCTATTAAAAAAATAAAAATTTATAATGAAAGGCATCTGAACAATTTAGAATTCTTGAAAATAAATTCCAGCTAGCATTATTTGAACAAGAATGTAATTATGTAACTTATTCAAATAATTATATTTTCACAATAAAAGTAGCTTAAACTGCAAAGGCAGTAGCCTTATTATCACGCTTGAATTTTTTAAATGTCTTTCATCGCAGAAATGCGAAATGCCCTAAAAAATTGCCCTCTATTTTTTTCTAATATATATATATATATATATATATATATA
>JAPMOQ010003834.1:15499-29852 GCA_026543055.1 Argiope trifasciata
CTTTTCCTTTATTTTTATCGATATTTTTACAGTTTCGGTCCCAATACCAAAGTTTAGTGGTTTGACGGACATAAGGCCGGAAGATGAGACTTAAGCCCTTTTTGACCAATGGAGAGCAAAAGGGGGGATTTAAAGAAATAAAAACTAAGCGGTCGTGGACCAACAAATCCGAGATCTCCCTGCTCTTTTAAGCCGAAAGGCCTTAACTCCGCTAACAACATCACAACGAACAAAAAGGATTCACTTTAGCCATAAATCATATTTTCTGGCCCTTAGAGACCACGGGGTTGCGATGCCACGCAACAAAACAAAGGAAAGGGAATAAAATGAAAAATCTCTGAGGTTAAAAGTTGCGGAACGGTTACAGTGAGGTCTCGGAGGGGCACTTTCCAACTCTTTCCTTTTATTATTATCATTTGTTTCCGCGATTTTTATTTTAACCTTACGATCTCGGTTGTTTTGTTATAGTTTATTATTGTCTCTGAACCTGAGCAAGCACTGATTTCCAGTTATAGATAGCTCGACGGAGGAACTTAAAAATCGAAGTTATGGAGTTTATTGTAGTTTCTTTTGAGAATTAAAGGTGCTTTGATGTTTCTTGTTTATACCCACCCTCGACCCCTCCTGAAGAGAATTGTAGAGTTGTTTTAAGTGTACCATTTTTCGATAGTAAAGGAAGTTGATCTTATGAAACAGTGGTAGACCCCTCTTCCTCCCCCAGATATTCCGTTTAGACGAACTTTCTCTACATTTAGAAAGACAAAAATATTGGTGCCTGGAATAGAATATCTTAACCTTTCACGACGTTCTAAAGAAATATATGTTCCTTTGTAATACATGAATAAATGAACCACCATTTGTGATTTTTATATCAAATGGAAATTTATTACTGTTGAAGAGTAATTGTGGTGATATTCTTCCGCACTATAATATTTAAATTGATTGTAACCTCTCAATATATTTGTTAGAGGAACTTTTCCTACATTTAAAAAGGCAATAATATTGGTCACTTTAAAGGAACATTAGAGCCTTTCTTGGTTAAAACAGGACACTTTTTAACGTGCATTAAATATACGAAATTAACTCGTTGATATTTGCTAATGTGAGAATAGGTACTTGATGTAATTGCTCTCTTTTCCTCATCTTAGTGACATGTTTTTCTTGAAATCTACAGTACTTACACTACTTTTGAAACAACTTTAATTGATATCCCGGCAATAATTGGCAATATCCCATTTATTATACTTTTTTTCATTTTTAAATCCAATGAGTTTTTATCTCACTAAAATCTCTTTATCATTTTTTATTAAGCTCTTAAAACGGATATTTTTTAAATTGTAAATACTAGATTAATTTTCTAAGCCCTTTTTTTAATTCTTAATCATTTATTGTCGGTTTTGGACAGCTTAACTCCTATATTTAAGCACTAAGGTGAACGAATGGATTTTACGCCATTAAACCATAAACCAATCAACCACAACTTTTCATAATTTTTAAGAGTCCGTTTTATAAAATATTTAAATCAATACATTGTTATTTATTATTTTTATATCAGCATGAAGTGCATTTGTTTATAAAATTGAATCATGAGGATATTTTTCCATAGTTGTTATATTTTAGGAACGGATATCTTATGAAACTATTTCAATTCCTATCATGTTGCCAAAATCTCTAAGAGTGCCCCTTAATTTAGCTAGAAACTCTGCCTTTTAAAGTTTGTTCCAAAATTAAGACAAAATTTGGATTTGCTTCTATTCGTGTGGTATTGGAAACCCTATTAATGAAAACATTTGACAGATGACAGTTAAGGGTTAATAAAGAGGAAAATCACACGATGGAACAACTTGTTAACGTAAGATTTGAATTAAAAATAAAAACAAAAAATCTTCTCTTAAAATGCTATATTTTTCTTGAAATATTAAGTACATAAAATAGAGTAAGTTATGTATGGAAAACACATAAGGAAAAATGGCATCCACGGATTTGCTTGCACTTACACATTCTTTTGCTGAAACTTTCAATGACAATTTTGCATAAAATAAGACATAATATCATTTAACGCAGTATTGAATTTAGTCCTTCAATGCCTACATGCTTGTGGGCTTATTGGAATATATCTTTGACTTCAAACAACCCCATAAAAATGAATCCAATGGTGTTAAATCCCACCATCTATTAAGCCAAATTACAAAATTTCAAACATTCGCCTCCAGTCTGTAATTATTTTTGAAATATTGGCTACTAATATTGAAAGTACTAGCTATCTACGCTATCAGCAGTCATAAGGTTTTTTTACAAGGTCGCAAATTCAAATTTTGCTTCAATTTTCGATCCCCTTTTAGATAAGGTATGTTACACAGCTTAGTTCATATTTTCATTAATTGCATATTTTGCAGCTTCAAATATAAATAGAAATTTCAAAGCAAGTATAATTATAATAAAGTTTATTTAAATGTAATTACTGGAATAATTATTACTCATATAATTACAAGAAAAATTATGTATAATTAGAAGAAAAATTATAAACAAGTATTATATATATAATTATAAAAAAAAATATTTATAATTATAAGAATAATTATTTTATAGCATCTCTTAGTCGATTAATGGTGGAAAATTTACATTGGAACTTCTTTGATTAAACAAGAACAAAATGAATTTAATCGGTAAAAGGAAAATATTGTATTTATGAAATAAAAGTATAAAATGGAGTAATTAAATTAATAAACAGGAATTACAAATCGTGCAAATACTATTCACCAGATACAATGTAATTATACTTAAGAGCTCTTAGATAAATATGGGTTTAATCTTTGCATTTGTTTTTAAAAATTTAATTTTTGAAAGGATCTAAAGACAATACTTTAACTCGTAACAGAATAATTAATTCTGAAAAGAAATTATAAGAAAACCTTATTTTCCAAGAAATTTATCCATTTTAATAATCAATTAGAATTAAAAAAAATGTATTCTATTTGAGCGACTTCCTTCGTTAAATGTAAAGTAAGAAATGCGTAATTTTATACTTGCAAAAATAATGGTAATCTAAAATGTTAACAATAGTTCATGAATCATTAATTTAATCTAATTACTATTTTCGTATGGGTATAGAATAAAAGTAAGATATGTTTTGCATCCAAAAATTAATAATGAATTCGGAATCTAATTTCAATTTGATGCTTGAATTTAATTCCATTTATAATTATATCCATGATATAATATTTACGGTTTCAGCAGGTAAATTCAAGACTATTGCGCGAAATTGTAAATGCATGAAGCAAACATTAGGGAATGTTAAATAAACAAACAATGTTTCTTTTCTCATCGTATAATATAAATTCATTCATTTATAAACAAAAATAATATTTTTTTATATATCTCCTTAAAGTATTTTCAATACTGCAAAATTTTTAATAGGAAATATTTTTATTCTGTAAGAAACTTTCTATGAATCTTCAAATCAAAATCCTAGTTTGCCACAACGATAGAAACTTTCTATATGATAAATTAATAGTTATGGACAAAATATTATGGCACTGAAAAGCATTTATTTTTTACAATTTCTCTGAATTTGTCAAAATTTTGCAATAAAAATTTGCCGTTGACAAATTTAAAAATATGAATGCGTTTAGTATAACAAATAAACTAAAAATCTCTTAAAATGTTTTTCCATAGGCTGTCCTTCCGCCTTTCAAAGGTTTAAAGCAATAAATGATTAACAAAATATTATACAATTTTATTGTATCCTAATTTAAAAATTTATTAATATACATGAAATTTACCAGTATAACTGCAACCAGGTTTTATTAAAGAAAGCATTAATATGTAAATATTTTCATTTTATATTATTTATACGTTTATTTTTTCTTTCATTGCTTCTTAAATAAAAAATAAATTGTAGAATTATTTTTGCTTGATAATCCCCAATTTTAAATAGCCTGTTTAACGCAATAAAACCTATTTATGTTATATTTTCATTTACAGGATTAAAAAAGTATAATAAAAAAGAATATCAAAAACATTAAATTTATTTCTTAAAAAGTAAATTTAAGACTCTGTTTAAGGATGTGTATTATTTTTTCTTCTTTATAAAATCTAGAATATTTAAATATAATACCTTTAAAGAATTTTAATTTCCTCTTTCTAAATCTACTTTTTGTGATAACAATATATTGTAAATATTTTTTCAGGTACTTATTAGTTTCACATAAATTTCATACCTCAATATATTGCTACAAGATTATGGTTACTATCTCGGCTTGTAAATTAGAATAAAAACTATCAATACATCTAAAAACTTCAGTTAAGATGATTATCTTATAAATGATTCTTAATTTTGTTTCTAAATACCTCCAGAACATTTTACTAAAATAAGTTATTTTACAAACAATGTTTTAGTCTATGAAGGCAAATAATCCATTAACAGATATTTCATAAATGGCTATATATTAAAAAAAATTATTTTCATACACATAGGAATGTGGTTGTTCGAATTCAGAATTTTGGTTCAGTTTCTATGATTATTTATTCATTTCGTTCTTTCTTATTTGTAGAAGAAATAAATATTTGTAACAAAACTTCTGTAAATTATGGAAAAAGGAACTTTCGCAAAATCATAGCTTTATCCTTCGTGATGAAGCAGTCTAGTAAGTATCTTTTAAATGTTCTTCGTGAAATTATTTCCAGAATTAAAGCGATAAACTCAATAAATAAAGATAAGAAAAAGGTAAATAAATAATGGAAATTAATATATTTTAAAAGATGGATTTAATAGAAATTCACCTGGTCCAGCTTTCAGTTTAACTCATTAATTTATATGGCATTGCAACTAAACATTAAACAGTTGCATTAAAAGAAGTAAGACCTTGAAAAGTATGATAATTAGAGAGTCCCACACAGATTAAAAGTAAAACTTGAATTCAAATGGTCAGAAAACAATTTTAAGAAACAGCGAACTTAAATTTAACATTAATGTACAAATAAGATATTCTTTCTTAAGTTTTTATTTTTAATTAATCCATACTCATAATATTTATAATCTGTCTATTATCCATTCTTTAAAAGTAATAATGAACTTTGAACTTTTCACCTCTAAGTTATATCAAAATTTAGATAACTGTTAGATTGAATTCAGTTTTTAAAATTTTTTGGAGTAATAATGCAATAAATTTTAAGCAAACTTTAATATAAAAGTCTTTAAATTTATATCATTTGATATGGTAAAGATAATATAATTTAGATAATGAAATATCTATAAATATTTAAATAAATCATATGTATGACATCTATATATTTTTTAAGTTTGTTACATTTACAAAATACAAACTTAAATGTACATATAAAGGATTAGTATTTTTTACTTATTACAACAAAGACCTATTGATTTTGAGTGCCTAGCATATGTTCATGGCTCAGCTTTGTCTAATTTTTTGCATTTTGCATCCTTGCCTTTAATGTGTGCATGAGTGCGCGCTCGCGCTCGTGTGCGCCCATTTTTTAAAAGCCCCTACTGTATTTAAAATCATTTCTTTATTTTTTTATTCCATTTTATTAAGTGATATTGTTAAGTAAATGGGATTTCGAAACTATAAAATTCCATACATTAATGTAGCAAAACTTAAAAATAAAAGAAGGGAAAAAATTTATTTAACTAAAAATCAAAATTCTTGTAAAATTCTCCTACTATAATTTGAAGATCAGACCTTAATCGTAAGCATTCTTTATAACCTTAGTTAGTAATTTTTATAGTTTATTACTAATAAAAATTAGAACTCTTTTTTTTTAATTATCTAATTAATTTAGTTATATATTTTCTATATGTATAGATACAGCATTCGTATCGATCAGTATTGAGCTTAAATTTTTTGGATTTCAGACATTATTTCAGAAATAATATCGTTTGAAAGTAATAAAAATAATCTGTTATTCATAAAAAAGCAATTTAATATTTAAAGAAAATTAGTTAGAAATAAATCAGTTAACCTTATCTGAAAAAAATTTTTAATTAATGTTCAATCCTAAATTATTTTTATTTCTGTGAATTAGCATTGATCCCTTAATTTCTATAAATTAACATTCAACTCTTTGAAAACGAGAAGACCATCGTTTTCATTAGCCCTTTAACGCACTTTCTTTCCCACCAAAACATAATAATTGGTTATAGATTCAATACCTTAAGTAAATGTATAAGTTCGAGCTATGTATAGAAGAGTAACCAACCAAGAAACTTTGAGTTGCTGAATAGAAGAGTAACCATTAAACTTTATGAAACTTTAACCCGAACTGAACTCGGGCTTAAACAAATTTGCCTGTAACTCATACCCGAACCGTACTCGGATTTACACTTTAAATGGTAATTATCTGATTTCCGAAATGATCATAAACTATCTATAGAATCAAAAAGCTTTACTAGAAAGAAATGCAAGTGAATAATTTTACTTAAAACGTTTTTATAAGTAATAAGCTTCAGATTAAATTAGTTTCACTCTGAATCGACAGAAATCATTATATCGATTGTTAATAAAAATAGAATTATCTTATTAACTAGAAAATCTGGTATATAGTTAATAAGTTAGAATTTAAACTCTCAAATAATCTTTTAAATATTCTGTTTCACGGCGTCATCCTTCATCTAAACTAGACATTTCAATTTTTTCTGTAAAATATATTAATCCCTTAGCTTTTCAAAGAAAAACATAAAATAAAAAATAAATAAATAAATGGACCTGATTGAAAACGATTCGAATTCAAATGTGTATAGATAGATACATATATCTGTAGCAAACGAAACTTTAATTCTCTAAATTTAATTTCCGATTCTTAAAAATATTTTTTACTGTTCTAGTTCTTTCTTTTTTCTTTGATATTCCTTTTCCATATGCTTTCATTTTATTTTTTGGTTCTTTCAAAAAATCCATTCTTTCTGAAAAGAATTCTATTTGTAAAAATTCCATAAAACAAAAGAGAAGTAACAGCAACGTAATTAGATTTTTCCGGTCCCAAAAAATAAAGCTATCGTTATTTTAAAGTTCAAAAGCTCCATAGTTCAGCTATTTCGAAAGAAAAAAAAAATCAATCATTCAATTTATTTAGTTTTAGAAAGACCACGAAACCAATCAAGCAAATTTTAAATATAATTACAGTTGCATCAAGAACACTTGAGGATTAAAAATGAAGCTCTAAAATCTACCGATTAAAGAAGAAAGGTGTTAAATTCTCAGGTAATCATATTATTCTAAATTTAACTACCATAAAAAACTAGAAAAAAGTAATTTAATTCTCAATTTTTAATAATAAGGTCTCTGAGCAATATTGTTCACTAATGTGTCAGACTCGGCTATCTAGTCTATTATTTTAGAGCAAAATGAAAATAGGCTTACTTGAATTGAATCCATCTTAAGCTTTGAAATTCAAATTTATTTGTTTTTAATTGAAACTCTGTGCTGTTGTAAATTCATTTTTGCTACAAAATAATTTGAAATTTAATAAAAAGGTCTGCTAATTGACAAGTATCTTTCATACCCTAAAGAGGCTTATTTATATTTCTTTCTTGTCAAGTAAAAAACTTTTATGAAAGCTCACCTCGTATATATTTTTCCATTTGATTTGTTCATTAAATATTTTATTTCGGAATATATTATCTCATATGCAGTTATAGTTCCTTTCAGTACTCTGAAACGACTACTTTTCGACGATTCTATCTCACTAAGGTGAGAGACGTGTAGGGATGAGAACATTTCTAAAATTCTTCGTCATTCTTTGATTTTCTGCCTATTCGATACATTTTTCTTACGTGTTTGATATCTTGTCGTTTCTGATATTAATTCAGACTGCTTGTATTCCGAGTTTATTTTATTGATAAATGTAATCATTCTCCTCCTGTCAACTTTCCTCTCACCCCTATTTTGATTAATTAAACTCATTCTAACGCATGCGCAAATTAGCGGAGGGTTTTAGAAGCCGTTGCCAAACAATAAATGAATTAGATCATATCTACAAAGCCACACAAATTTATGCCAAAAATTATCATTTTACCCTTTAAAATTTCAAAATAATAATGATAATAAAAATTTTGTGTAATATAAAAATTTCAATTTGGTGTAAATACGATTTTCATTCGTATTAGTTTGAGAAAAAATTTTCAAAGGTTAAATAAAAACAAAATTTGAAAGAAGGCTCGATTAATTAAAATTATGTTTCCTCGTATCATATTAAAAATTCTATTTCACATAATCGATTAGTTCAAAAGTATATTCTGTTGCATATCCAAATAAAGTAGGTCGATTCCAGAAGAGTAATAATATTGGTTTATATTGAAATATGAAAACTTGGATTGAACTGCCATCTTACTGTTTACTGCTTTTAACTTTAGAAGATGCACTATATCTCGAAATTCTATATTTATTTTTATATATGTACACATACTTATTTATTTATATGTATGTTTGCGACTCTAATGATATTCTAATTTTTATCCAACACTGTTTTTTAAACATATTTTGTATAATTTCTTTTTAATTTACTGTGACAATTACTCCCTTACAACGTTTTAAAATTTCCCCGTTTTTAAATTTTCACTGTAATCTTATAACGTTTTTAGAATTTTAACTTCTTTTACACTACACTACCATATATTTTAAATCATGGTCCTGTTAATCCACCATAATTTGGCGTAGTATAGGCAAATATAACTCTTGCAGTAAAACTCACTCAACCAATTAATTTGTGACCAACTTTAACATGGTTATGGACACAGCATTCTCCCACTGTGGAACATGTTGGAATTAATAATGAAAACATATTGACTTTAAAAACTATTTTAAATATCATCAGAACCCTCCAAAAATGTTTGAACATGAATGCTCGCAATTCTTAGATATGAAGATGGTTTCCATGTTTTTGTGCATACGCCAGGAAACGTTTATTTCAACAAAATAGGAAAGAGATGAAAAAAGAAATCATCTAAAGGAAGTCAAGAGCTAACAAATAAGATCGAAAATGAGTACGTCTAATTAGGTATCCACACTTTGAGGAATCGAACCGTCTGCAAATGATAGTCTCGGGATGCTCAAATGGGCAGAAGTAACAAGAATAAAACTATCAATACCCTATATCCCATTAAAATATTTAGTAGAATTTTAAAATTCTGAATTTTATGAAGCTTTAAGAATCTTAAATACTTGAACATAAAGCTAAGAAAGTCCCAAAGTTATTCTCTAATTGTTTTAGTATTTTTTTTTTAGTTACTTGAAAAGAAAATCAATTTATGTAAGTCTAAAATGATACTGCAAGTTCGTTAAAAAATATGTAACGGATTAATCTGTTTCTATATAAAGAGAATCTGTTTAAAAGATAAATTTTGATAAACTAATTAATATATTCGAATTTAAGTTCTCTAGAGATGTTCCTGGTCATTAAAATTCATTGCTTTCACCTTTGACCTATACACATCGTATCACTTTTATTTCTTTATAGTATATTATTCTTATGTGAAATCGATCGCTAAATCAAATTTTCTTTTCAAATAGAAAAAAAGGAAAAATGTTTTATTTAACCACACGTTTATTAGATCATTAAAATTCATTATTTTTACCTTTGACCTATACTTACGATTCCATTCTTTCCTTCTTTATAGTATGCCAATACTTCGACTTATTTCAAACCTTTGTTTCTTATCGTTGCATAAATTATTTTTTTAAATAAAAATGGAACTCATAAAAAATTGTTATATTGCTCTGGGATGTGAGAGCACGTTCAGACACATTTTTTAGAAGGTTAAAAAAGGAGTTTATTATCTTATAATTAAAATTAATACATTCTCTTCATATACATTTCTTAAGCTTAATATATGATTTCTGTCATATTTTGGTCATAAATAACTAAAAAAATTATTTTTTATTCCTGAAAAATGAATTTGTACCAATAATGGTGTGATCTCGAGTCTGTCATAAAATTATCCAAATTAATGATGATTAATAAATATGGGATCAAAACAAATTTTCTTTGTCACTGAATTTTATTCCAAATCATCGTTTAAATATTAAGTAGCAAACATTTATTTTAATCATAATCCAATATGTTTAAAGAAACTCGAAATAAGTAAAGTGAGTACTTAAAATAATATTTTTTTACAAGAAAAAAAAACTCCCAAATTTGACATAAAATTAGCCATAGGGCTGAAATTCTCAATTTTTTTTTTCTTTTTCTCTTTGTAAACCACGAACATAAAAATCAACCAATAAAATAAAATACAAGATATGGGTAAACAAAAAAAAATCCTGAAAATTATTTAGACAAAAAGGATTTCTTTAAAGATTGGCTCGAAGGCAAAATTCATAAAATATCTAAAATACGATCTGATATCTCTAAAAACAAACATGAGCCGGATGTTGTTTCTTATAATTATTGTTGTTGTTAAAAAAGAAAAAATAATCACCATCAGCCAACTTGAAAATATTTTTTCCTTGTAAAATGATTAACGCCCTCTTCTTTTTTTTTTTTTTTTTTTTTTTTTTTGCATTAATCAAAAAGATGGTAAAATCATCACCATTGTAATAATGAAATTTTTTACTTCATGCAACTTTTAGTTACAAATTCATAAAAACAATTAATCTGTTTTGTATCTATTTGCAAAGTTCTTCTTTTATTTTTATTGGGTTACAAGAAAGCTATTTAAAGTAATCTTGCAGATATTTTATGAAGTCGTTTCTCATTGTTTAAATGGTTTTTTTATTTCTTTTACTTTATGCTATAATTCGAACTTTCCTTTTTTCGTAATACCAGTAAACAAAGTTCTCGATTTTTCCCTGTTCCCTTTTTATCTTCTTCTCGGAAATTAAAAGTTTTAGGAAAATTATGTTGTTGAACTAGTTGAAATTATATACTTTGAAAAAGGAAATTTAAATTTAGTTGGATCGATATCGGTTATACAAATCCCGTCCGAAACAGCAAACGGAAGATAGATACAGGAAATTCAATAAAGGAAAATGAATTCAATAAAGGAAAATGATACTTCAGTTAAAATGTATAATATTGTGTTTTGAGTTTCTGATATTACTTCCTTGCACAGTTAAGTTATCAATAAGGAAGAGAGTATCAAGAATGACTTTAACGCATTCTGAATAAATGCTGGATCAATGAGCTTCGTTCTTAGCAACAAACTTATCGTCATTTGGTATTTTGATGATTATTTTGGCATCTTTGGCGATAAAATAAAAGTATTTAGAATATTCGAGAAACTTGAAAATATTTTAAATAAATCTCGAGTTCCAGAGCTTGTTCTAGAATATTATGGGAGCAAAACAAAATTGAACCGAGTGGATAAAAATATTCGAATTAAGACTGTAGTTAATTTAATGCAACGAAATTGAAGAAATCACAAATGATATCAATCGAATTTTCTCTCATTTCTTTATGTAGTTGCTGCCGTTTAATAATGATTTATTATTTTTATACAACTATCCACTGCAAATGTCATTCTTGTGTGAATCTTGACTGTATTTTGCTAATGTTTTTCAGTCTTCGTTTCAAATATTTCTCTTTCCATTAAATTAAGGGAATTCAAATGCACAATAACACTTAGTGTGACAGATTAGATAATGAAAATACAAAACAAGGTACGATAAATGCAAGTAGAATGAAGTGTCTATCACTAAAAACACTTTAGTTTATTAAGAGTACATTTTTAAAGGACACTCTGTTTAAAAAGATGCCCATTTCGCATGTTGTTTTTCAGAAAATTAGGTAATTGCTTTATTGCAAATTTATATTTAAATCTTATTTTACGTATTTTATCTAACGAATAATCTTTCTTTTTACCTAATTCATTGCCAAAAGAACTTTGTTTAAATTTCTTATAATGCACAATAATATAGATTTATGAAAACTTAATCATTTTTTGACCATCAGGTAGTTCATCGGAATCGACTCTCGAAAAAATATTTTAATATTTTATGCAACTTAGTCGCTTAATAGATTTTTCGGCATAATATTTTCAAGTTGCGAATTTTGAAAATGTAATTAGTTTAATTATCGAATTCATGTGCCATTTTGTGCGTCGTACCATTATATCGTTCTAATTTTCTGTCAGCTTCCGTAAAATTTAAAATTTAAATTGGAACAGGAGTGTTTGAACCCAAAAACTTTTTTGCTAAAACCGAACATTTTTTTAAATATAAGTATAGAAAAAAAATCATTTATCACTGAAGTCTAACCCATTGTACAGAATATTTTTTTTATAATTTATGAAATATCAAATTAATCATTCAATAAAAATTTATCTGAATCTTTATACAGCCTTATTTCGTCTTCAAAAAGATTTAACTGATAGAAACAAATAAGTTATGTTTTGTTCCCGCAATAAGTGCACTTTTGAAAACATTTTGAAATAATATGTCAACTTTATATTGTGTTTTGTTCTTATAGAATCATAATCAGTGAAATATTCTTGGCATTTTTCAATTAAAAAAAATCGTTATCTTTTCTGTGTTATCTTTTCTTTATCTTAGAATAGTCAATTTCCCAATTTTAAGCTTATCAGCTTTATAGAAACTCTGGGCACTGATTTGCATACCACCTTTAAAACCTAATGGTTAAAATCGCGTATAACATAATAGTTGAGTTGGCATATTTCAGTCAGATTTAGTCATTATAGAGTGAGTTTTAATTTAAAATGCTAATGTTGTAAATATATTGTATAAAATATAGTACCGTAAGTCTATGTAAAAATATAAAATTTATAATTCCTCTCAAAATTTATTCACTCGAGCGGCATAAAATATTATTCTTTACTTCAATATTCCTATTAGATATAATATACTTATTATTAATGGTTTAGAGATTAATTGTTAAGCTCAAATTAGATACCCTGTATATATTAAACATTGCTTCCTAAAATAATACAGAAATAGTAAATTAATAATACATAATTTGAAACCTTTTTTATACATTTATTTTTCCAGAAATTAGCATCTTTCATAGCCATTTCATTTCTAATAGACGCATGCTATAACTTACATTTTTCTATGTTTGACTTTCAGTAAGACATTTTAAATTAAGTCTTAATAAGAGCTTTTGTCAGCAGGAAAGCAACAGAGATAAAAGCTAATTTTTTTCTACAAATATCTTGAAGCTTAAATTTTATTTTTGATTTATTTATTTGTGAAATATAATGTAAAAAAGTACAGTTATAATATTTTTAAAAAAAATTTAATGCATTGTATGGCAAAATAACAGATATTATTGAAAAATAATGTTTCGAATTTTAAAGTGATGTAAATTTTTTTTGTGTAGTAATATTTAGTAAATTATGTATGGAATAAGTAAAAATGTCCCTTACTTCTAATTAATTTTTAATCAAGAATAAAATTCTAATTGATTTTTCTAATTAAAAAGTTCCAAAAGAAATCTCTAAAAGCCCACATTTTTATCCTCCAAAATATGTTCGTCAAGATCAAGTAGTCTGTCCTGTAGAGTGTTAATGCACACACAAACAAGCACACATTCATCTTAATTGTAATAATAGTAACATGAAAATCATTTGTATCCATTGCAGTACATAAAACTGCATTTAGATTAGTCTTTGAAAAATTAGTTTTGTTCCACCTAAGTTTCCTTTTTGATACTACCGTTATTACATCATTCATGTTAGGTACTACCACAAAATTAGTTTGTTATATATTCGGAAATAAATAATTAATTGTAGCAATGCATGTCAGTAGAGAAAATCCCCATTTTGAGATGCAACGTAAATTTCCATACATCGCGACTTGGAAGGAAGTTTTGAAACATTTTAAATACGAATAAAACATACTTTGTTTGAAACATTTGAACGGGCAAAAAATCATCACTTTTCGATTTATCATGCATTTTCTAGGGAATTCACATTGGGTAAATGCTTGATATTCAATCATTTCCTTGGGGATAACCAACATAAATTTCACGCCATAAAAAGAATTGAACCACCAACTCACATTTATTCAATGATTCTTAGATTAACTCAAATGAGGTCATAGCAAAAGAGCCCATTTTTACCTTCTTTTATGGGATAATCGTAATCGGTTTTAAGATTTTATCCCGATAATGATTATCATCGATCAGTCTCATTATCGGTTAATAAGGACAGTTTTAAATTATTACCATATTAGCCTTTTCCTATTTCGGAAAATCAATAATGACATATATCAGATTTATCTTTCGATCAGTTATATTGATTAATAGTTATCTAAAATTGGTCTTATAAGAGCTTGTTTTGCATTATTATTATATTTGTCTGTTATAAATTTAACACAAATGATATATCTTCAATAATATATATATATATATATATATATATATATATATATATATATATATA